>JAFBJU010001695.1:1775288-1931326 GCA_016785305.1 Colistium nudipinnis
GAACTAAAATAAAATACATTAATTAAATACTCATTATTTATTTTCTAAAGCCACAGGGAGCCGCAGCAGAGGGATGAAAGAGCCACATGCGGCTCCGGAGCTGCGGGTTGCCGACCCCTGGTTTAGACGATCTACTTTTGTTTTTTTTGTATATTTATTTTGCGAGACAAAATGCAACCTTTTTTGTTCCGTAGTCACCATGTCTCGAGTCATTTGCAATTGAGTCCTTCCATCCTGTCAGCCTCGGACCTAACAAGTTTATTAGGAGCACTACTACTTCTACTCTTGTAATAAATCCGACATTGATAGCAATTCTATCATCAATAAATCATATTAAGTGTAAGGTATACAAAACCAATCATCCTATGTTTTATTACATCAGCTAGAAGTGCTGTTCTGCTGAGGGGATGGATGTGACATTAATATGAAGAACAATGAACAGCCTCCCTCTGTGATACGGAGGTAAGGGAATTGTTCATGTTATATAAATCTTTACTTGGCAAGCGTGATTATAGTACGCAGAGGTGGGTGGTTACGGATTATTAGTTTGAGAGAATGAATAAGTAATGAATGTGCAGAACATATCACATTTTCACCCCCTGCCTGTCAGGCTCCATCAGAGGCATCTGAATGTGTCATCTCATTCAACACAGGTCTGACCTATCAGATAACGGCAGGGAGTCAAAGACAGTCAAGCTCATAATATATATTATAATAATATTTTTTTTTTCTTTTAAAACTCAGCTGGAAACAAGAATCTAAATTCAAAGTGTATTAAAGACTTCAGCATTCAACTATTCCCCCTGCTCAAACCCTGCCCTCCCCGGCACCCTTTCCACCTCTACGCAGCACAAATCCTTTTTTGACTTCATTTTGACTTTTTTTGCGTCAGATGGTGGGTGTAAGCCAATCTAAGTATGACCAGCGAGAAGATCCCCATACCTATGCACCTAAAGGGTTTTATTCACCATTTTGACATTTTTGAGCAGAGCACTCTTCTTCAATCGCCATCTTAAATGCCCATGTTATTCAATTTTTCTTACAATTATCAGAGATGATTTTTATTATTATTATTATCTTAACTAATATCAGAACAAGTATGGACTAAATTATGGTGTTTTAGGTCAACTGACTTACATACACCAATACATGTGTATATACAGAAATACATAGATAAAGGAAACCTTACACTTATAGCTTTCGATAAAAGGCTAATACTAAACCTTTGAGGTAGCTTTCCATTCAGATCTTTTATTGGTATTTATTGCTTGTTCTTCCATTTTATGCCAGCGTAAAAGAACATATTTCTTATTGCAAATGTTTCTCATGCACCTGACATTCACCCCAGTGTGCTCATGGTCCTTGTTTCACGATGTGAGTTGAAACAATGTTGTGTCTGTGTTTGTAACACATCTTGGCAAAGAAGCTGAAATGGGGAAGCTACATGGGACGAAGGTATCCCTTATGTTATTAGTTTCGCATTTGTTTATCTTGCCAAGACTTATCAAAATGTCACATGCAAAAGGGCACTTTTCTAATTCTTTAAGGAAAAATTGAATATTCACAGAGGCCACATATCAAATGACATACAACAGAATTGTTTATAGAGCTCAACAGCAGAACAATCAAGCAAGAGTTCTTTTGAATTGAATTGAATTCTTCTCCTCTCCTCTGCAGTGTACCCAACCCCCTGCAGCATGCTGACATCTTACATCATCCTGTCACTGAATGTGTTGTAAGACATATATATAGACTGACATGTACACATGTTTAATAACATGTTAACCATGATCAACTAATTCTGACATCTGACAAGTACAGCATTAATATTATTCAATTGAAAATAAGAGAGGATTTTTAATATTTGTCTTTTGTAGTCTACATGCTGTGGCAGGATTACTTTTTTTTTTTAGCAATTTACTCTGCGCATCTGGTCTCATTATGCAACTTACTGCGGAGTATAGCTGTGTCACCAACACATAATTTTGAGGCCAATGAAAGGGGGAAAAACACACTCACATGGAGCTTAAAATTTGGTGAAAGGCGTGGGCTGATGAATGTGTTTGATCACTGTCACTCTCCTGCTGTGCATATGCAACGATTTCATTTCGAAGTTAAACCTCAGCCTTTGCTTCTCATTATTTTATGAAATACAAAAATGACATTTTGCTGGGCTTTTGTACTTTCTGTTAGATTACATTAGATTAGATGAACCTTTATTAATCCCCATAGGGAAATTCAGGAAAGTTATGAAAGAGGGAACAGTCACTGGTAAAAGCCTATGTCTTTATTTTGGCATCAAAGACTTCGCTCGAGCACAGCACTCAGGTACACCTGGTGTCAGTGTCTTGGCTTTAAAGGTCATCCAGCCAAGACAGGGCAAGGGTAACAAGCCCCAAAAGTTACACAACACAATGCGGAAACTCTGTGGTGATTTATGGGGTGTTTCTTGCGTCCCCTTGCCTGCGTGTCAAATCTTCAGTCAAGTTATTTTGGATTTGGGTAATACGCAATGACCTCAATGACTCAGGAGTCTTATGTCTGTGGGAATTATATTGTAAAGAGCCCCGCAGTCCATAAAAAAGGTCCATTAATCTGTTTTTGTATGATTTGGATTCATCTAAAGAATATCCAAGTGTGTCATTGGCGTGTCAGGTTTCTCAATGTCTAATCAGACATTAGGGTGTGAAAAACAGTTGAATATCAAGTAAGAATTTTTGTGGTTCAATACTGCCTCATTAACAGGAGAGGTTATGGGAATGGGGTAAAAGAGAAACGCAACTTGAGTCATGAGTTGTACACCAAAGCACGTCACCTTCAGCTGGTTCTAAGAGCATGACCATGAGAACTGTAGCTACCAAGGAGACATTAATCAGAAAAAAGTTCTGAAAATTGTCAGAATGATTCTTGGCTTGGAGGGGAAGAGGAGTGTTTCCGGGCCACTGGCTGAATAAGTGCCACGGTGAGTGCAGGCTGTTCCGGTGACAAAGGAGGGCTGCACCCAGTTTTAGAAAGGCGCATCCAATAAAGTGGCCAAGGCTAAACGAACATAAATAACACAAAGCAATACTGTCGCTTGTAGTCCGAAAAACTTTCATCTAAATCCTGTCTGGAATGGATTGTGTAGTCAAGAGGACAGTGGTTATTAACTATGTTAGCGACACTCTAATCCGTCTTCATTGGCTTCATTTACAAAATCCTTGCCCAACCTTAAACGAAACACTCCGTGCCCCGGCCCCCCGAGCACCTGTCTGATCCTCTACAGCCCCAAATACCATCCCATAACATCTGTATCTTCCGACACAGGTGTGAGACATGGGAGTGAACTGGCATTCAGTATGAACGCTCCCATCACCTGGAACACTGCAAGGCTCCGTCTCTGAAACGTCTTCGAAAACACCTGATGACAAAGACAAAAAATCCTTCATAGTTCAATCTCCAATAAATAGATTCATTTTCACCGGTTAGCACTCCTTTCAAACTCTTTTTTCTATTGTTTTTTTTTTTTTTATCTATTTATTTCTCAAATTAAATATTTTTTTTACTATTCTTTCGCTCTTCATAAGAATACATGTTGTCAGTGCTGCGGTGTACGGGAAATTTACCACGGGCTCTTGAGCGAACAATGATTACTTCAGAATCCAATTAACTTGAGCAAACACACTGCATCAGTTACCAGGGACACGCAGCCTGTGCTTAGTCCACACTGTGAGAACAAATATGTACTCCACATGGAGGATGCTATAAAGAGCAGCGTCTGACAGCCTCTTCATGCCCCAGCACGACTCATATGCTGCTTGCATGAAAAAGGCCTCTGTGTAGGCCCTCCCACGTGAGAGGGTGATAGAGGCAGGGGAGGGATAGAGTTAAGGATGAGTTGATCTGGCATCACTCTATTTATGCAAAAACAAAGTTTGATGTGATTCATGTGAAACCGGATTTGCTTTTAGCAGTGGCTATGGCTGAGTCTGAGAAAACAAGACATTCACAAAGGTCATGCTACTGTATTGTTTCTTTGTTATTTCTATATGGCTGTCTGTACTCAAGGCAGCGATAACCCCAGATACACTTCTGTATCTACCACATCTCAAAAAAGGGAGCGTGCAAGCTTCCTTTCAGAGGCAGAGAGGAAGCGTTTCACTCCCGTAACCTGTGTCTGAAACCTCGCAAGCATTTCCTGCAGCTTCCACAGAACGTTCCATAATGCAACCACTATTTAATCCATCCCACTAAGCTTGATAAAATCATGTAGTGAATAAAGAAAATATAACGGAGAAAAACATGTCTCATCCCAATTCACGGCTCATTGACCATCTACGATCAAATATGTCAACAGTAAGGTCATACCTCATACCATTCTCTGAGGTTTGTTTTATTGGAAATGTAGTTTACCAGAGCTTATATAGATATATTGCTTCAAAATGGCAAAAGTAAGTTTCACAGATAACTTGGAGTTTGAGGGAGACTTCACTCGAGAGCAATATTTTGAAGCACTTTGAATTAAGATTCTATTTCTTGCGGAAGCAATGGAACAAACACCGTGATGTGACTGCATATATTTGTTATGGGGGAAAGCACAGTGGGGCAGTGGTTAATTCTGTGGGTGTTTTCTCCTGGTACACCAGCATCTTTCCACAGTATAAAGACATGCGTGCATTGGGATATGGTTAGAGTTAGAGTCTAAATGTACGTGGGGTGTGATTTGTGAAACAATGAGCACCAACTCTTAGACATCTGAAACAATTCACAGCTATTTTCTCAAGGAAATCGCCAGTGAAAAGGAGGAAGACCTTTTAGCACCAAACACTGTTCCAGTGTGAACGCAAACTTTTCAAATACTTATAGTACAGCACCCCATTGGCTTTAAGTTCAGACTAAGTCCGTAGTACCACAAAATAACCATCTCAAAATAAATGAATTTCTGCCATTAAAAAGTGTATTAAAAGATTAGAATCACTAGAGTAAAAAACCTTTCTATAGACTGTATACTTACCGCGACAGAGGGCAAAACATTGTTACCCTCATAGTCTCAGTTTTTCATGGTGAATTGTCAGAAAAGAAATATGTATGTGCGCTAAAAGTGCAACGCAAACAATGACAATAGGCTTTTGAGCTTGTCGGACTAGACATGTGTATCTCTTGAGTATCCCCCGCGCTCGTCTTCCTTCTCTTGAAAAAAAACAGAACAGCCAACCCAGAGTTCACTTTAATTAGATTTAACATGTGTTCTCACAGAGAACAATACATCTCGTAGCATTTGCATGACAATGCGCCCTAATTGTGCCTTCGCTTAATTCCTTTTTAATAGCTAAAGCAGCTCTGCCTGATTGTATTAAAAAATGGATCGCTGTCACCAAGCAAGCCTCTCTCTTTTTGTCCTTCATTTTCCTTTCCATCTCTCTCTTTCTCTCTCTGAAATACTCACCCCCAAATGGCCCACGTGGATAGTTATTCACAAGTACCATTAACCCTCCTGACTCTTCATTGTGCTGTTTTCCCTTGGGGAAATGGATATTGCACTCATTTTGATGAAGAACTGCAGCAGCTCCTTTGTTTGAGCGCCCGGTTGGAAAGAGGTAGATATTTGATTGTGTGAATGTGGTTGTGCCCTGAACTCTGCAGTAAATAGGGCTGGATAATGGTCACTTCTCCTCAGCTCTCCAAAGCTGTCTTCTCTCTCCCCCCTTTGCCATTAAACCTAAATAAGGAGCCACAATTTTCTGGAGTGAGGAACTTAATGTGTGCGGCTGAAAGACTGATCTTTTGTCCATTTCCACGGCTCAGTGATTGGCCTGGTGCACGGACAAGTTAAAGTAGTCTGAATTGGAACTTCTCTCTCAAGTGTTCTTTTCAATTTTTTTTTTTTCATTCTACACACAACTACTTTGTCACCTGGTGAAAGAGACGGCAGGTTTAGCAGCTCATAGTGTAGAAGGCAGAGGCAGAGAAGGTACGAGGTACAGCTAATTTGGCCCTGGAATACTGAGGTCAGTCTGACACACAGTGTCTCAACAAGGCGAGGGTGGCATTAGCAGTGTTCATTACTTGAATTACTTTCTTCATTTTACATTTCCACCCAATTTTCTACCTCCTCCAGGAGTGCTTTCGAAAGAAATTCAGGGCATCATCAAAAAATATTTATTTTGGGAAACTAGCCTGATGAATATCATAAATAACCATTTGTTTCACCTCATTCATTCATGGTATGTCGTCATGTTAGCCAAATTGTTTTGTGTCTCTCTCACCAACCAGCAGCAGGGGTTTGTCCTTGTTGTTTCAGTTGCAATGGAGGCCTCTGTGATGGTTGTTAGGAGCAATTAACCTCACGTTGATTGAACACGTATTTCTGTAAGACCTCCTACAACAACTTGTACAGCTGCAGCATCCTCACCCACGCTTCTGGTGCGGTTGTTCCAGTCACTGAACACGCCTCGGTGGGAGGACAGGTTGGCAGCCAATGGTCTGATGCCAACACAGCAGAGGCAAAGCTCCTCTCCCACCTCCTCATTTCGGTCACTGACGCCTGCATTGTCCCCACTACGTTCACTGGAAGCTTCGACACTCTGTTGTGGCCCATACAGGTAAAGAAAAGTGGATGTTACCAGGTATTTTATTATGAGCAAAAAGAAATGACAAAATAGCACCCTTACCTGTTGCCAGGACTCGATCGGACTGATAATGTGAACAAATCCCCCCCCCCAAGGTTTCTTAGTTATCTCTCAAATACAAGGCAACAAAAAAAAATCTAAAATGCAATTTTCCTCTTATTTAATCCATTTGTTATTATGAAAAACACAAAACAATGCCGCAGGCATTATCCGGGAGTTTCCAGGACTTCATTCCCCACAAATTATGTAAGCATAGTGGGCAGACTGAGGACCTCCTCAAAACATTTTAAGACGCTGTCAAGAATAAATACTTCAAAACAACAACCCAAAATGATCCAACATGAAACCTTTTGCACTCTTCTCTCTGTGCCTTAGCTACATAAAGCATTTATGTTACCCTACCCAGCGATTTGGGATAGAGACATATCAATTATTTTTGAGTTTTTGAGTTTATCCAAAGAAGTTCACATTTGTACGAGAGATGCCAGTGATTCACAATCTCGTTACAGAGCCTGGAAACTACATGTCAAATTTGCATATGACCGTACGCTGGTTTTTAGGTGTTTATGATAAGATAAGATAGACCTTTAGTGTCCCACTGTGGGGAAATGTGCGGCATTGAAGCAGCAAAGGTTTGAAGCTCACGTGGAAGTGAGGTCTTAGAACAAGCTTTCGGCATAATTTAACAAAATAAGGAGCCAAAATTATAAAGTCTTTATACAGTATTTAATGGCTACTTGGCAAAGATCCTTCACCCAAAATTACAACAAAAAACAAAACAGAAAACAGACTACACCAAATGTTATTCTAAAGCCAATAGCGCATACTGTCGGCTTGATGAGATAGATAAAGCCCAATTAGTATTTAACCGATAGAAGCATCCTATAGCTCCTTCTTGTCTTGTTAGTGAGGTGGCAGCTGCTTTAAGTACTTCAACCTTACTGGTTATTGAAATGTAGCATTATTCTAGTGTACTGAATAAAACCCTTAAACCAGATTTTTGCTTTATGAGCTGTACAGTTGAACGAGGCTTTAATGACAAACGAGAGCGGTAATGATCATTTCAGCGGGCGTCTCTCTTTGTCTCTCTCTTGACTCTCTCTGTCTAATCAATTCTGTGAAGTTGCCGCCCTGCACGTTGCGATGCCGAGTGTGGCTTTCTGCTGCTGCAAACAGTGTGTGTGACTAAATCGCTGCTTCTCATTCTGCCCCAGTACGGCAGCTGCATTGTTTTCTCAGCCATGGTTAATGCCTTTGACAGTGCAAATAATTACAGCATCTACCTGTTGCCTCCCATCCTTTAACGCTCTGTGCAGAGGAGGGAAAGGGAGGAATGAACGCTGATTAGCTTCACTCCGGGAAATCCAAAATCACGCGGCGAATGCGAGCACGCTCACTCCCTCGTGTTTGTTCTCTGTCTGTATTTCTGCCCGCAAGACAGTGTGCACTCTCGCTGAAAGAGACGTAAATCTCCGCTGTTCGAGCTGCACGTGCAGGACAAAGAGAGACAGCCAGGAAGACGGGACACCTGTTGTTGGGGCTTTACAATAAGGTCAAATCAAACCCAATCAACAAGCGGGAACACTGTTTGACCAGTGAAGCAGTTCAAGCTCAAAACAATGTCAATGTTGTCTTTTTCAAAGATATCGTATAATAAATGATCAATAATGCTGTTTATCAAATGCACCCGTAGTTTTAATGTGTAACTTGAAAGACCGTTTGTGTCAGATGACTTTGGGTAACCTTACAACTACTCAGTGAATCACTAGCTTCCCAGTGTGGCAGAAAGTCTGTTCTCCAGTCCTCTGACCTCACACAGGTCAGGGCAAAAACAAAGTTGCTTCCTGGAAAACCAAATGAATGACCCAAAAGGCCTTGAAAACAGTGCAGTGCACAGAGCAGAAAGGAACTGCAGATCTGGTGATATTATTGCGTGGGTTCATACTTTTGACTAATTCACTTTGTATGATACGTAAGTAAAAAAATAAAATCTTAGCAGCTGTGTTGCAAAATATTAAACATTATTATGTGGAAACTGTTGGGTGACTATGAGCAATGTGGTTTATATACTGTAGGATTAGTAGTTCTCCTTCCCTTGAATGCATTTTATTTATTTATTTTGTATGTTAGAGGTCTGCAAAATTAAAAAGCCCCTGTTAGGTCTCTCCCACAGAAAAGACTCCTCCCTGAGGCTCGTGAAACACATTGTCTTGTATTCCAGGCCAATGCCTCTGCACCATTGTGATGGTCTACATTTGCATAATGCAAGCCTTGCGGCATGCTTCCTAACAAAGAGATAAAGGCTGGGAGCCTTCGTGTACCTGCTGGAAGCAGCTGACCAATCATAATTGAGATGGGCAGTTGTCCAATCATAGCAGTCTGGGTTTTATTGGCAGGAGGACCTTAACAAAACAGGAGGAGGATGATAGGTACTGCGGCAGTGAACACTATGTGGAAGCTGATGCATTTAAACCCGTGTATTTATTACAAACCTGAATATCAGTATAAGTATGATATATATATATATATGTGTATTTTGCCCAGATAAAAGCCAAGTGAAAATGAGTGATGACCATCACCATCCTAAACAATACATTTTACAATCCAAAACTCAAAGGATGACTAAATTAAAAGAAGATGACCTTATGCAATGGTGACACTGAATTATTTGCCTTGAGATGAAGATAATAGATGAAGAGGCCGAGTGAAATTATTTTTTCAACAGTTAACAAGCAAGGGGAGGTTTAAAGGTACTGAAGGGAAGAAGGAGGTATGTTTGGCAGGAACATTCAGCTATTTACCACTGAGTTAATACACTTTGTTTGTTGCCTACCCTAAATTGTCTATGCCACTGGGGTTCATATGGATCAGCAACATTAAAACAGTAAACTGGATTAAATATTGTTGGTGATCAGTGTGTAGCCGTGGCCTCTTTCGCTTGCAATCTGAAGCAATGACATTGGGATTTTAAAAACTTATTTTGGACTTACTTTAATTATTTTCCATAATATTTTTTTTGTGTTTGTTGAGTAAGTAAAGACATTTACATATCAGTAAAAACATTCAATCGTGCCCACCGTCTCTGAGATCTCTGAAAAAACCTTTTCTTCTGTGATATGCGTAAATACCATTAAAAAATAATAATAATAAAAGCAGGAGGCGAACTGAAGGCGATGTGTGGAGGGGGAGACATGAGGTAGAGATACTGCATAAGGTGAAAATATCAAAGTCATAACTCTAATCTGAGCACACAAACATGAGAAACACACTGATTTCCCATTCAATAATGATTTGCCCTTCCCAAATGTATTATTATCACCAATCACAGAAAGCAGTGGGTAATTGCGGCTGTAAGTATGTATTTGATGGGGGTGAAAAATGCACCTCATATGTCCTCTGGATGAGATTAAAATTACTGAAAATCACCACATCTACCGTAGAGAACTAAATCCAGTCAAAGCACTTAATTAGCTTCAGATAAATTATCTATATAAAAATATAGAGATATATGTTATGACCTGTCCGGAACCGTATGAACCAGACCTTTTTTTCTTATTTTTATTTTTTTTGTTAAGATTCCCTCTTATTTTAATTTTTTTTGTTAAGATTCCCTCCGGTACTCTCCTTCCTAGTATTTACAATTAAATTCCTAGGTCTCAAACTCAGAAAAACAGAAAAGCTCATAAAAAAGTAACAAGCCCGGCAGAAACATACAGAATCTAAAATTCCTAACAGGATTAGAGTATAAGATTTAAAAATGAAATAAGTAAGATAAAGAAATAAACATAATATAAATATAATACATTCACAGCATATACAATGAGTCGTCTGTCCCACCCTCATTAGTCTCACCTGTATTTCGTTCTGCCTGTCTCTGTCTCTCATTGTCCCTTGATGGTCTGTCTATTGTTTTACCTTTACCAGCTATGTTTTTTTAGTTTTTAGTTGTACCTGAGAATCCCGTAGACTCCGTGTGTCTTTTGGGTTTGAGGAGATTTTATTTTCCTGCCTGCCCTTCCCCTATAATTTCCTTTGTTTTGTTTTGTTGTTGATTAAAAATCTTATAGTTTTGAAAGATCTGCACATCTGGGTCCTCTTTTCGCATACACCCTGAACACTTAAGGCACAACATAAAAAAAAAAAAAACATTTAAAAGACAATAAAAACAATGCAGTTTAATGTGCTTTCGAGGAGTTGAAGAATCCAAACATATTTAATGAAAGAGGGAGATATTAAAATGGAAATCGAAAGACAGTAAAAGCCACCACAAAAGCAGGAAAATGAATCAACATAACTAAAAGGTTCAGGTCAGTTATTTTATACGCAGAAATATATAGGTGCTTTAGGTATTCAAGAAGCTTGTTCTATAAGTGAGGCACATAAAAACTAAAAGTTGCTTTGTCTTGGTACCAGTCTCAGCTGACCTGAGGGGCCCGGATGCGAGGGGACAAGTATATTCGAGATGTATTAACACCAAAGGCCATTTGGTTCTGTGTAGGTAACTGATTTTAGGCAGTGTTTTGACACACGTGTAGCCAGAGCTCCGGTTTAAGAACTGGTCATATTATCTCCACTTTTCTGGTCAGATACTTTTTATTATTTGAAAATGCAGTATATGGCTGTTAAAGTGTAAGTCCAAATCCATACCTGTACAAGATTTCTGATTTGATATGTCGTTTTCAATGTAATGAATCTAAAGTTAACACTACCTTATATTCACTCTACTTTTGGATCAGTGGCAGTTATTTGGGTGTTTCAGATCTGCCATATCTCTGTGCCCTATAATATTCCATAATCTTTGCAAGAGGGAGTAGGATGATGTTTAACAGAAGAGGACCCTCGAGGAACCTTGAGAAACCCCACATTTTTGTACACTCACAAACTAAAATACCAATTGATGCTTTTTTTTCTAAACAGGATTTAAAACAGTTTAGCACAGTGCCAGATAGTGTCTGCCATTTTCTCACCCTGACATTGAAAGGAATTACAGGCTGTTTGTCTTCACCTTGGAGTTTTATCTGTGAATAAATATGCAAAGTCATTGCATGACTTGGTGGATAACAGCAGGAGGGACTGCTGAAGGGTTTGTTAGTTTATCAGCAACAGTGAGTAAGATGTGTGCTTATGTTATTTTTATTCATAATATCATAGAAATATGTCTATTTTAGCTCCGGCTGTAACTTCTCCCTTAGATGTCATTATGTTTTCTGTTGATAAAGTTGTTATTGATTATTTCCCTTTTAATTCCACTGGCGTCAGCAAAGAAGGCAATTTTAAAGAAAACAATAATCATAAGCAAGTCAGAAAGGCCAACATCATTCACCACAAGCCTCTGAAATGAACAGACCTTTGGAAATGGGTTTAGGTTTACAATATATTATCACATGTGGGTATCCAGGATGTAAACTGACAACTTTAGAATTGTCAATGTTAATATTAAAACCTATATAGCAACATAGGCAAAATCAATACAGTGCTAAATTTGCAAAGTCATCAAAAAAGTTATATTTTGGGAGCCTGTGGATGGTGACTAATAAAATCCAAACGTCAGGATCTCACAAGAGGAGCCACTTATTTAACAGAGCTAAATTTTCATACAATACAACATTTGGCAAGGGTAAGCGTTATTGAAAAAAGTGACTACTCCACCTCCTTTCCCAAGCACTCTAGCTCGCTGATAAAATGGAAGTTCAGGGGACGTGATTTGGTTAGAGCAGCTGTACTATTGTTTTTGGTTTAAATGTTTCAATATAAAGTAAAATAAAATTAAGCCTTTTCTTCATAATAAAATCACTAATGGACAATGACTTTCCAGCCAGAGACCATACATTCAATAGAGCCAAATTCCTGTGTTCCTGTGTGTACTAAAAGGATTGTCTGGCAAGGTCTGTGGCTGGAGTCAGATGAGATAAAGTAGCTGTGAGCACACTTTGTTCATCTTGATGCTGTTTCAAAAGAGGAAGGCAGTTATTGGAGCTTCTCCTTGCAATCTAAGGCGGGACATACAGCGGCAATGCAGAGACATAGACATAAATGCAGTGGACCCAGTCCTGGATTGCTTTAATTAGATTAGTGAAAACTTGTGGTGCAACAAGCAGGTTGCTAAATTTGTTGAGAATTGGACCTGTTTGTAGCTGCACATGCACAATAAGAGTCTTTGCGTCTGATCCAGACACTTTCACAAGTGTTATTGTATCACCTTAGCAAAGTCTGGTTTAATTTAAATACCTGCTGCCTCTCTGCTAACGTGCCAATTTGGGTATTGGCATTTTGCCCAGCAAATACGCATCGTATCACATCGCATAACATATTTGTTCCCCGGCTGAAAACCTTTTGAGACATGAGTAGTTATTTTCTTGCTGTCAATCACCTTTTAGTCCCACATTTCTGTGGTTGGGCTTTGAAACTGTCCTGTCACCCAATGGTAGGCCTCTATGCTCTGCCAATTGGTCTCACCCATATACTGGGAATATATAATGATGCGGATATGGGTATAAACCCGGCATCAGGCACTTATTTTCCCCTCGCTGCTCTGCTAGCATTTCCCTCCAGATTGGTTGTCACGGCAGAAAACGCAACTAGGCAGTGGACACATCCTTCTCTGACAGATTTTTTAAGGAACATTGTCTTTGACAGTGATCGCCTCCCTCGATGCAAATGCTTACCGTTTGCTACATCCTTTATTGAGCCCCATCGGAGAGGATAGTTATTGCTCAACAGAAACACAAACCAAAATGTTTCACCCCATTGTCGTATAAGCTGGAAATGTGGCTTCAGCAGCATTTTTGTAGCAGTGACACAAAATGAGCGGGTGGGAGTGAGGGCAGGCTGCAATAATGGCCAATCGAAACAGCTCTTCTTATTCCCTCAAGAAGCAGGGAGACTATTCAACATGGTGTCTTTGTGTCATGGCAGGGGAGTTTCTGCACACTGTTTCCCAAAGGGGAAGGTAACCGTTTGGAAGGACTGCTGAGAGAAAGCAGCAATTATTTCTGGAAGGTGCAGAGCCCAGAGCACAATTACTATATACAACAATCAAGCATTGAATATACAATAAATTGTTGCATCACTGTTGTTATATAACAATTTCAATCAGTTGTTTGTGTAAGCCCTTCAAGGATTTATGATCCATGTGGGGTAGAAAATAGATTATCCCCAATCACATAAACTGTCTATAACCTATACTATATTAATAATAAAACTACTACTAATAATATAAACGAATAATTACAGTAGACACAAGCAGTTTTTTTTTGACAACATATAAAACAAAACCGATTCATTCTGTTAAACTGACATCTAATGGAGAATGGATGTGCTTCACTTGTGAAAACCATACTGGTTGGACAGTTCCATTTGAATCCTTCGGCTCTAATCTACTACTCATACTTCAAACAGAGACGTGGCATTGGTTCACTTCCTGCAGGCCTTCAATGCACCTTCAGCATGAGATTTAAATGCATATGTGCACACAATGTATACAATATTTTTTACAGACATTCAAGGGCTCTATTTTAAAGGCAGTGCAGTGAAGGTCTCTGTGAGGCCAGTCAGTCGTGAAGGACTGAAGGCCTTGGCCCTGTTTGATATGAGTGAAAGGCCCGAGAAAAACATTTGGCTTAGATGGAAAACACTAACTCAGGGAAAACTGCACCTTTTGCCTGCCACCTGGGCAGAAACGCACAGTCTGTACACTTTAACACGGCCTGTTTCCATTGGCAGAAACCACACGGTGAGTGAAGCAAAAGATTTCCTGTCAGAGAGAAAAGTGCGCGTGTGTGCCAGAATGTGTGTGTGTGCACATTTGCACCTTTTTCTCACCGCACGCCTCCCTCTCCTTCCACTCCAGCTTCTCAGGGATTTGCTAATGACATTCCACTTTAAGCTTTCCCGTGACCCGTCAATCATTCAAGTTAAAACAAAGGCACCACGCACGTCATTTAACAGTATGGCTCTTCGACTAATGTGTTTTTTTTTTCCCGCCTGCAGAAATCACTTATATATCGTTCTTAAACGGTTGTCCCAGTCTCTTATTGAGGGGTTGGCACCCTCTCCTTAAACAGTCACAGTTCTTAAAAAAAAAAAAAAAAAAACCTTCTGCCTCTCTCACCCCCCTGTGGACCAGCCAACACCGCAACAAATGTCTTAAAAGCTAGACCCGTTCACTTTTACCCTGCACAACGTCATGAATTTTAAATGGCTCATGTTTAATTTACTGCCGCAGAATGTCTGATATTTTGTCGAGGATGCTGAGGGCAAGCGGGCTCTTTGTTGAAGGTGAAAGGCGTAGCGCTTGATTTAAAATTGGCTTTATCGCTCGGCACGCGCGCAAATCTCTCCGCTCAACAGGTAATCAGAAATGTTAAGAAAACCCGAGGCAAGAGAGACTATGTGAGAGGCAATGTCACATTGGGACTTATGCTGGTTGTGTACCTGTGTGCAGCAAAACCCTGAGTGGTATTTCATTGTTATTTCTCCTGTGAGCCATTCCCCACTTTCTCTTTTGCTCTCCTCAGATATATCTCAAACTCTGATCACAATAAACCTATGAGGTCTGAGCAGCGAAACAGTGATAAAAGAGCTTAACTATGTTTGCTGTTTTCGTCTGTTTCTATATCATAAATATTATGTCTTTGCTTATAATCGGATACATTTTGTTTTTGAATTCATGGCTTTCAAAGTATGGGTTGTATTGTCACACCTTTTCTACACCAGCCACATAACGCTCCTGGCAATTATTGTTATTATCCTCATTGAGAGGTTGCCAGGCGACCAGCAAGGGAACTCTATAGCAACAGCGTCTTTTCACACTTCAGAGCTAAGCTAAGCTAAGCTAAGCTAAGCTGGCTCCGCAGCATTAAAAGGATACTTTTTTTTCTTCTCCAAGTCACAGCAGAAATGTGATTTACTATGTTTTACCAAATGCACCAGTGTTCCTAAAAAGCTCAACAAAATACACTTCAGTGGATGTGGTCAGATGTGGTCATAAAGCTTGAATGATGCTTTGCTTTTTTTATCAAACTGGAGTAGGCTAACATTTCCAGCATTTCAGGAATATCGTCTGGTCTGAAATTTTAGAAACGCAAAAGCCATAACAACTTGGCAATGTTCACCGACAAAGATAATGAGAGGCAGAAAATGATCAGGATATTGTAATTTTCCATCTCTCTCTGCCTCTGTGTTTGTGTGTCAGATTGTGTCTCATTAGGGACATGTTGCTGAGTTTGTCATCCACTTATGAAGAACGCAGCAGGAGACCGTCTGGATCCGACGTGTTCACAGGAGCAGGAAAACCTCCATTCAGGCGAGGGGTGGCGCCTGGGTCGGACCCGCAGGAGGCAAGACATGATGTATACAATTCCCATTTTTGCATTTTGCGATTTACAGCTCATTAGATTAGCCATACACTATGGTGTATAGTGTACGGTATTACATTGCCTGACTGTGGTAAACACAGCACGCACATGTCGGCTATCCATTGCCCGTCTGATGCTTATGCATATTATAATTTAAGCTGGAATTATGCATCTGTGAATATGTCAGCGCAGAGGCCTGAAACATACTTGAATTTACAGTGGTAGTAAGGCATCACTACCAATTGGTCCTAGTGGCCCAAAAAGCATTTTCCTGATGATTCTCCAACACTTTAGATTAGATTAACTCTCTTTATGTATTGCATGTGTCAGTAAGAGAATTAAAAATCCAATGCGCACTGGTAAACACATCTCTCTCTCTCACACACACACAAATACTCGCACGCACACACACTTTTCTCTCTGTAAAGATACAATAATAATTGTTTTGTCATGCTGTATGACACTGTTAAAAGCTGATTGATTTTTTGTTTTCACACTTCTTAGACCATAACCTGATTGTCTCCACTTCTGTCTGCCTTTCACAGAGTCACTGCGTTTAAGACTGAATAAGAAATATCATCTTCAGCCATAATGCCAGATAGGCTAAAAGACAAGAGTTGGAATCTGCTTACTTATTCTCCCAACTTTTTGTGGAGTTAGTCGAGATGCATGGTGTCTTAGAAGTAGTACCACCTATCTGTGCTCAGCCCTCACAGCAGGAGAGTATTATCATAGTGCTCCTAGGTGGTTGAACACAGTCTCAAGCTGTTCCCGGCTTCAGTTTGCCAGATGAACACATTCTGTTTCCTCACACCCTTTGTGTGAATCAGGTGGTGGACCGTGGTATTCCATTATCTTAAATAAATAGTAAAATGTTTAAAAAGTGATCCTTCAGAAGGTATTAATTGTTTAAATATTTAAAACAATGCTGCTGTGTTTGCTCTTTTCTTTGAAAAGTAATAACAAGTGAAGTATTGGCCTCCTGAGCCCAGCTAAAAAGACACCTATAGGCCAACTGCCACTAAACATGCCAGAAATGAAACAGCCTTACTTGTCAGCAGGATATTTGCCTTACTGGCACTAAAGCTCCACTATCCCAATGAATTATGTTCATATTGGATGATTGTGCAGAGCACTATTTATGTTGAATGCCACTAATCCAAAAAGCAGCGTGCAATTTGAACAGAAAGGCCTACAATTTGGCTTCGTGGCTGGTATGTGGCACAACGGAGGAGAACGCCACTTACATATGGAACAGGGGCTTGATGACAAATCAGGCAAGAATATGTGTGAGAACATGTGCGAATTTGTGTAAAACAGGAACTGAATAAGAATCAGCTGTGTGATGCATTGAATTATTTTACATAACGGGTGAACAGGCAAATGCAGATGCACAACTTTGAGTGAGAATGTTTTTAACTTTACTAATTTGGCATTTTTAATCTGTGTATAATAATAATATAATATAATATAATGATACTATAATAACCATATGCAAATAAGAACAATTACTTTAAATAATCCCCACAATGTGGAATATCTGCTTTCTTTAGTAATGTCTTAGTTGTCTGGGTCAACACATCACACATTCAGGCTGAGACGCAGCAGTGCTAGGTGGAGGACTTAGGGCCTGATCTGGGTTTGATGGCTGGATCTGGGCAAAGTTAATTCTTAGAAATCCTAAAAGCTTACTGCAGCGTCAAACCCAGTGGCTAACATTGCCAGCGACAGCGGACATGTCCACACGTCTCACCCCACGCCTTCACACCCACAGAGCACAGAGGAGACTGGACTCCTGAAGGACAGATGGCATTGCCTCAGGGGAAAAACTGTGCCAAATTAATGGGGGGGGGGGACGCAGTGTTACATAACGTGGCACAGCAAAGGTATGTGGCTTCATGCTGATGGTCATGTTGGCCCAAACCCCTATCCCCAGGCATCTGACCCAAACGCGGCAGAGCCATCCACCAGCATATGGATGTAATGCATCACTTGTCAACACACAAGAGATATGGGGAAACTTAAACTTGTTGAATAAACAACCCAGTAATTGTTTCATTTTACAGCCAATCTCACGGTACACATTTTTATTTTCCCTAATTCCCTGGCAGCCTTGTTGATGGAGTTGATTGTGTCTTGTATCCACTTTGTCTGGTGTGTGACTTGTCAGAACACATATTGATAATATGTGTGATGTAGGATTAAGTCAATCTTCGCGTAAATCTCCTGACAGAGCATCACCGCTGTCAAGAAAACAGCCAAGTCTATACATATCATATAGCACATACCTATATGTCATAGCCAGCTGTGCCCCCCAATAAAAGTCAAAACTTGAAAGTCACATTGTTATGTCATATCCTTTATGTTCAGTTATTATGTTATGCTTGGTGTGTTTTTGCACAAGTCTGGTCTGGTCAATCACTTCCTGGTTTGCTCTTTGCCTTTGTGTGATTATCTTCAGCCATAATGCCAGATCAGCTTAAAGACAAGGTTTGGAACCTGCTTACTTATTCTCCCAACTTTTTGTAGAGTGAGTTGAGGTGAATGGTGTCTTAGAAGTAGTACCACCTGTCTGTGCTCAGCCCTCACAACAGGAGAGTTGTGCCGTCAACTTCAGTTTGCCAGATGAATACACTCTGTTCCATCACACCCTTTGTGTGAATCAGGTGGTGGACCGTGATATTCCATTATCTTAAATAAATAGTAAAATGTTTAAAAAGTGATCCGGTGTTTTCTCTTTTCCACAGGACTCGTAGCTTTTGAGTCCTGTGATTTCTGTGATAAGTTCCTAGCACACATTTCAACTTGAATTTGTCCCACAGACAAAGGACTAGTGTCTTCTGACTGTGTGCCAAAGAGGTCACCAGATCATGAAGGAAAGATTGAAATATGATGAGACTGTAACTGAAAAATTCATTGGTATTGATGCATAATTAAAATTTGGGGGTGTGCCTATTCTGATATACTCCTTATTTCTATGGAGGACCTGATCTATCTTCTTCCTGACAGAGATTGAAAAAAAAAATTACATAAAATTGATGGGCATATAAATCCTGCACATTGACACATGCAGTCTTATGGTAGAATTGGTGATGTAAAATCTGATTTATAAAAATGTTAAACGTGCACTTATATCTCCTGAAGCAGAAATCTGCTGAGCAGCAGGATTGTCTGTCCACCTTAAGTATGGAATCCCTGGCCATTATGTACATAGTAAGCAGTAATTGAATACTGCTTAATAGTAATTTAAGCTAATTTGAGGCCTTCACCAGTTATCTCATACTAAGATGTATTTTTTCACACGGGGGGGGGGTGGAAGACTTGCTTGAATAAAATACATATATCTGATGAACGTCCTCGAGAATATTAATTGAATTGCCATGTTGCAAACACTCAAAGATGAAGGAACATTTGATAAAAATATGTTAGACTGTTAAACAGAAACAGTGTGGAGGAATAATGTTGTACAAGAGAAATCACACAGAAAAATACAGGAGGTTTCTGCAATCAAATGCATTTAGGTTAATCTTACATAATAAAAGGGTAATGATGTATTAAATGTAAAGAAGAAAAATGTATCTCGAAATTAGTCCATGCCACTCTGCAGAGACCACTGCAGAGGACACAGGCCATCATTTCCAATGTAGTCCCGAATATGAAATAAAAAAATAAAAAAACTTAAATGGTTTGTCTTTTAGCCAGAGGCTTAGAGCTTGGGGATAAGCTCTGAATCCAATGTGAAAACCGTGGGGATATCTGTAATCCAATGAAGGAGAACAGCTCCAGTACAGAGGGCCGTACACCCAGAAAGCAAAAGTAAAAAAGATTCAGGATCAAATTTCCTTAAATATAATATCAATTTCTTTATACACTTTGCCCAAGAAATCAGTAATCGAAAACACTGTGGAACTGGAAACAGTTAGTAGTTTAACATGCATGAATATATTTTGAATGCAAGGGTAACCTTTATTGTCTATAACAATTGTAACCTGTGTATAACATTAAATCATTTACCCGTCCCACTCGTCACCATCTGGGACTAAGTGGACAAGTGTAAGGAGTGAGATGAGGTCTACTCCAGACTGTTAGATTATTCTGGGTAATAAAGTTTCACTCCAAATGTACAAATTCATTGTACTTGCTCGAACGAGCAGACCTCTAACATGGATTTTTTTTTTTTGGCCTGTGGCGGTGACATTTTCCTTGACTTAAAACCATTTTAAAGACCTTGAACATGATGTGAAAGGTTTAATATAAATCAAGCATAGAAATTCCCATATGCAGTATAGGAATGTTGATTAAGATGGTTAATAATTCTGTACTTATTGAGATTTGAATAAAGCATTTGTATTAATGTGCTTTCAACAATATTCCATTCAAACAGTATTCCATAAATCAGTGTTAATGCTTGTTTTCTCCACCCCGAAAATGCATCGCTCCACGCTTGACCTCTTCCTCGTGTATTCTTGCTCTTTGGCAGCGTCTGTGACCCTGCGGGATATATCTGTCGCGAATGTTGAAACATTAGAGTCCATAGCTCATGTAGTTCTCAATTATACCTAATATCGGTGTGCTGTTCCAAGAACATCACTTACTGCATGGAGACAGAGGTTATAGCAGAAGCCGATTTACATGATCAAGTTGCCTTTTCTGTCCCTTTTCTTGTAAGTTACCTGTAGGTAAATCAAGAAAGCTTCTTCACCCGACCTGTGAGCTACAACACGCAAGGACTCGTGATAAATAATGATTCCTGCCCTTTTTGCACCGTACCTCGATTACTTATAGACTCCTGCAAAGGCTTTTTAAGAGACAACCCGCACTATGCAAATTTTTTATTGTAAAGGAAGCTATTTTTTACTCACAGCATCCACACTGCTGCACATGGCACTGTAATACATAGATTAAGTATTACACTTCTATTGTGGTCTCTCATGTCTAACATTTTTACTGTAATTTATGCGAATTCAGATTTATTTCATTTCATCATTTACTGAGATTTATGTTTCACTGGAGACTCAAGTACCTCTTTTTAATTTGCAAACTTGTCCTGTGACAGTGAAGTTCACCTTCGCTGTAATTTCATTGATGTTACCTTGATTCACGACTTTTTTAATTACAGTTGACTGACAAATGTGTACTTTCCTTATTTAATACATGTTTTTATAATAATATTTTAAAAGTTGATTTAGTGTTGTTGATGGACAAAATCATTTTTTGAAATGACGTGCTTTTTATTCTGCAATAAACTTACTTGTCAAGCTCTTACCATAAATGTATTCATGTTTTTTTTATGCTGTATTTGTGTCATAGATTTTAACTATAGCAACAAGCACAGTACTGTAATTATACAAGAACACAATGATGGAAGTGAATTGATGGAAGTGAATTTCTAATTAATTGTAGGGCCATTTCCGTTAGCTTTCATTATTAACTTAAAAATAGAAAATGTTTATGAAATGACACTCTTTTTACACAATAATATTGAAGGATCATAAGAAAGTTATAGAGATTGAGCTTTAATATGTCATAAGCACTTATGTCGCTTAAGTGTCTCATTTGATTGTTAATGAGGCAAAAATATGTGTGTGTATTTCAATGAGAACATCACAATATTTTAACCAAGAATTATGTATAGCTGAAAAATAGGACAAAAAGGCAGAATATATAAGTTTACTGTAGTTATAATTCAAACATTGTGTGTACGCTGTAGTGCACTGACAGAGTCTTCTAAATCTCAGGCAGATCTCCCATAGAGTACGTACGTCAGCGGCGCACTCCCACTAAAGGACTTTAAATGTTGATCCCCATTGCCAGATCCAGCTTTTTCCTTCCTACCCGTGAAGTTGGTGACTGTGGTGGAGCTGATCCACTGTTTAATAATGGTTTATTATTTGTCATATTCTGTATTTTAAGATGCTAATGACATATTCAAAAACAACATACATTAGGTCAAAGGCAAAAAAAGCCTCTTAGCTCCATATCGGAAATATTCTCTAAACGTACACACATGAAACATACTTTCAATTCACATTGACATTAAGTTGTGATAGATAAGACCAGATTATAAAGTAAACGTGGGAGTCATTGTTTCTCGCTCTTATGATTATAGTCACGAGCTCGTCCTCAGTGTGACCTTGCTCATCCTGACCTAACGTATTCATAGACAGTGTGTGGGCAGTGTGAGTTGATGCCCCCGCCCCCCAACGTACTCCTCTTTTATATAACATAAAAAGGAACTTTGCAATATAATGATTCCAATAAAGGGCTTGTTGGTGCATCCATGGAAGAGATGGAGAGAGAAAAAGATGTACCGGTATATATAGACAACGTACACGTAACGACCAAGAAACCAGGGCTCTCAAGCAATATTCAAATATTGAGGCTATGGGTGCCATGATCATTTAGAAATTGACCATGTGTACAAAGATACAAGCAAGCATTCCTAGAAGCGAGGATTATTATTAAAAATAGATACTTTGTGTAACATTGTTGCGTAATAAAAAATTGCATGAAAGAGTTTTGGACTTTTGTCCATAACACTTGTCCAAGGCTAAATCTATCTTGATGTCATATAACGAGTGTTTTTTTTAATTAAAACAATATCTGTTAAATGGTAAAAACTAATTTAAAAACTACATTTTGATTTTATTAGACCTACAACAAGGAGTAACTGAAAGGGAAATCAAGTGTACATTACACTAGTTTACTTAAATAGATCTGATAATAGAACTGGTTGATATAAATGATTTTAATGGTGCTTCTGCAGTTGCTTTGGTAGGTAAGTCAGTAATAGACTTTGTCAATGCACATAGATATAATGTTGCAGGCTATTTAATTGCAAGTTTATTTGGTCAATCTAGCCACAGTTTTTATTGGTATTTATAAGAAAAGGCGGCCTTTATCCAACATTATTGAAGAAGGAGCACAGCGCAATTTATTTTCATATTAACCAAATTGTAAGATAACAGCAGCAGGGACCCAGGATATGCAGGAGTAGATAATATATATTGTGAAGCGGGAGTTAATCAGGAGTTATTCAGTGTCCGGCTGTGAGGAGACCCTGAATGGTGAACTAAATTCAAGGATTTCAAGGATGGTGGGTCGATTGCAAAGGTGCAGATGTCCTTTTACAAGCTCAGCAGGTAGAAACTCTTAACATATTCACTTTGAAGAATTGACCATGGGATGTCAGGACTGAAATAGTAACAAAGGTAAAGAAGGGAAAAGTTTTTCACAGGGAAATAGAAGTAGTTACTGAAACAGCGTGGCCTGCCTCGTCAGGCATTCATAACAGAGCGTATAAAAGCTGATTCGGAAGATTGGGATTTAAGTTCATGCATCCCTTGATCAGTTAGTAACGGTTACTTTATTTTGTGCCGTAAGTGTGAATTTATACATACCGTACATACAATACCTAAGTATATATAAATATATGCATGTGTCATTCTTATAGGTATTCTGTACAAGTGAGTTGGCTTGGGTTGCCACGCAGATTAATTTACTTCTGCCGAAACAATCTAAATGTAAATTGGAGCCCTCTATCTGTGTCTCCCAGGCTGTAATGAGAAGAGAATTCAAAAAACCCGGTTGCTTTTCATCCATTCTGATGCAAAGTTGAAATTTACAGAGAGAGACGACTTCTGTGTAAACAATAAGAAATTATGTACAGGAGAGGGAAGACGACTCAGAGGCTGACCCGTACGGTATAAACCTTTTTGTCAGGCAGTTGAACATAGCAGCGGGAGAGCAATTTCAGCATATTTTGAAGAGCGCTACAGCAGCGTGAGTTGTGTTTCAAGTTGATGTCTTTCAATGGATTACGAAAAACAAATATCTGACTATTTCTCAGCTGTGTGCCTATTTTCAACATTTTTGGCCAAAGCATACCACGGTGTTGCACATGAAATGAGTTGGCTATCATAATAATGCAAATAATGATGCCCTTCCAATGTTGAATCTCTTTTATGGTTTTTTAATCCTGATGTATCCCAATGACTGTGAAAACAATGTGATAGCAGGGGAGGGGTCCCTGGTAGTGTTATTTATTAACCGACAGTCAAATGTTCAGCTGAGTCGGCAGCCCCCTTAGGCTTTACAGTCCTTTTATCGGGAGCTGATCAGCTCAATGTGCAGCTGTCCGACTCAACATTTTTCATTTGCTGGCACACTGTCACCACTCTCTAAGATTTTTGAAACCTGTTTTGTCCTTAAGATGTGAGAAAAGTTGAGAAAAAGTCAAGAATTTTGAAAGCCATTATTCTTTCTCGCTTTTTTGCCGTACACTGATTGGTTTGACACTAGAATGCATTCCCTCTCTCGAGGCTTAGGCCTAGTTGTGTACTTAAAATAGTTTTCCTTCTTATTTAAAGAATGACTGTTCCGTATTGGAAAACATTTTTGCTTGTTAGTGCGTTATAAATGTGCGTCGTTAGTGTTACGGGTACTAGGGTTGGGTGTGACTGGGACGATATGTGATGGATCTGTAATTTGTTGGGTGAAGCGGGAACAGTGAGGACACATGCACATGTCGTTTTCCTTCCAGATTACATCTCTTTATTCTCATCTTACAACAATCAAACAACATAACTTTCTCTGCATTCTTATTATCCATATTTCCTTTCAGTGCCTCTCTCATTCCGTAATTCTCCATTCACATCAGAAACACATTCCCTCTGACTTTCCCTCTGATTTCAACAATAATACACATCTTTTTACTGTTCTTACAGTATAATAAACATTATTAATGTTCGCAGCATTACACTATTGAACTCACCACTTTTCACTTTTATAGTGATACACAAAACGAGAAAAAGAATACTTAAGAGTGCATCTACATCTAACAAAATGCACTTTCTATAAAACGTATTCAAGTATAAACATTTACAATATACAGGAGCCCCAGTACTATTTAAATGTGCTAATGATACATTAAACCGCAATTTAGTATTTCCTTAAAAGTAACATTATTCCTCCCCATAAATAAATGAAAATGATATGCAGGTTATACCTCATAATAACATACAGAAATGTGGTGACCCCATTTTTGGGGTGCAACATTAGCTCTGATTTTAGCTTTTGAACATAAATTAGTGTAACATTTAATGTGACACCTTCCTTTTCTTACATTCTTTGATAATGTAACCCAAGTTGATCTGAATATTTCTTTGCTTATATTTAAATTGATTCTGTTATTCCTGTTGATCGTTTAAAAAACATTTTAAATTCCTATGTTTGCCTGTGATATTCTTAGTGGGTTATAATTGATTGCTTTGTTTTTTTAGTCATGCATATTTAGCCTGCTCATGATTGATTGTCAATTTTGATAATTAAAGGCAATTTCTCCACAACTGATTTATGATAATTAGTTTTGCTTTCAAAATTGCATATTTTGCCTATCTAGTGTGTGTCGTTGGGTTGAATGAGTAATTATTTGCTAATTTGGCATTTTTTTTTGTTCATTGATTAATTGGTTGATCAATTGGTTGATAATTAGCTCTCACTGGCTTACAGAACATATGGTTGATGGGTAATGAATGCATTTAGATTCCTTTTCTCTAACTTGGTGATATATTTTATAACACTCTCAGGAAAAACTTTATATTTTAGACCCAGGGATCCAGCTATACAGTATTCGTTCCTTTTGATCATGATAGCTCATTATCAGGGCCGTAGGGTGCTTCTGCGCTTAATGTGCAAAGGAATCTAAAAAGGCCCCATGAACCATTGATTTCAAGATAAAGACAAAAGGCTGCTGTTATCAGATTCAACTTTGTCACTACTAGCTTTATATCCAACCACTTAAGGAACAGCTGTGCACCCGAATCCTGACAGGAACCTGTAAATGGGTTTAACGCATCCAAAACTAATCATTATTAACAATACCTTTTTTTGCTTTTGCAATTGACCCCTGTCAGCACACCTCTTATGGTTGATGATGGTTGAAGTGTTTAAGGGACCTTAAATACTTAATGAAACACAAATCAATATTTTAAACGGGCAATGCATTAGCTTACTCTGTATACCGGGTCGCTCGTGGTGACGCATACTCATATAGCGAATAATTATAACCAGACGAGATAACTCTATGATCTATGTAGCCATTTCTTTTATTAGCCCCAAGCAACAGATAGCAGTAAACACAAAAGATAAGGCATGCCAATCATCAAACAATGAGTAAAATCCGCAACAGGGGTAAAAGCGATTTGGATTTATCAGGCTGCCACGACTTAGCTCCAAATTAATTTCAAGTTCAAATTGACGTAGTTTTAGTCATTCCATCACTTCCCAAGGGGCATCTTTAAAACAACAACTGGAGCTGCTCAACAAGCTATTGTACCCATGTGTGATGGACTGTGCATGGGGCAGGGGGTTAACAAAGCACTGACTGGAACTCATTTGGATTTACTATCCTTTTCAGTGACACAATGACCTTCCCTCTCCCCTCTCATCTCTCTTTCACCTTGTGTTCTGTCTTTACCTCCTCTTTCTCACCCGCCACACTTCTTCACCATTCTTTTCACGAGGTGTGTGTGAACTGACAACACACACGTTATTTGGACACAATCTGGTCCCAAAATGAGTTTCACCGACGATTGATACATTCAGCGTGAGCTATGTTTGATAGATTAGGTTCGGGGTTAGGTTGAGGAAATCATCCGAAAAAACCTCACGAACAAGCATTCAAATGCACATGGTTATGATGTTTATGAGAAGCTCTGATGTGCAGGCTCAGGTCTGAAAAAAGTTTTTTTTTTTCAAATATTCATACGCATGCAAAAGGAGAGCAAGTGTCTTAACATTTTAAAATATATTACAAGTAACATGAACAATCTCTAAATTGTTTGTGAGTATGAGAGAAATATACTCTCGCAAAAAACACGTCGTGACACAGTTTCCACACATGGATCAGTGACACTACTTCTACACCAGACACCACTGTCACATTTATAAGTTTATTTGACAGGGTAAAATGTGAAAAACTCCTCATCATAAGTACTGCTGTAGTGTTAAACCGTGGTGATGAGAGGCCTCTTGCTCTGACTTAAGACGTTTGACTGGGTTTTCTGACAAATCACTTCTCCAATTTGCTGTTTTTCCTCTTTGTGGAACAAGGAACTAGGAATTCACTTCATTAAAATTCCACCTGGGTGGATGACACCTTTTTTAAAGGTCCCCCCCACCTCTCTCCATCAATCTTTCTTTCCTGCCCCCGCTACTCTTTTTTACACAGGGGTGATAGATTTCAATTTTAATTGGCCAGCACAATGTCATTGCATCTGTTTGTGAAATGAGGTCAAATAGCTCAAGTTGTTCTACAGGATCAATACCAGTGAATGTAATGTCATTGAGAAAGAACGTTGGACCTTGCCAATACCCACACGGCTCAAACCATCTCTCCATGGAAATATTAAAATTTCACACTGATATAACCAAGGTCTTTTTTTTCCCATTTGTCAATTGGAAAACTCATTTCAACCTATTTTAATCGCTGAATATGAGGGCGAGTACAGAGCATATATGCAGGGATTGGAATGGGAATATGATAAACCTAAAAGTAATGTTACTGAAAAAAAAAAGGTTCAACTCATTTATGATTATAATGACTTGTGTGAATTCACATTAGAGTACCAAAGTAGATTGGTTACAACGCACTGCGAGGTTAGTGGACTACATCCATGTGCTCCGGCACCACAGCAGGTGTCCATTGACTGAACGCAGCAAAGATTAAGTTAACATTAATGAAAAGGCCGCCACTTCTTACAGAATGAGCAGCAGAGATACGCAGCACGCAAACAAATGGAAAGCTGCATTACAAGGCAGCGTGTTGGACGCTTATACTCTTCTTTGCAATATTCGGACATTTGTTGCACACACCTCCCTGTGTTCCTTTGTTCTTACCTTTTGTCTCTCATTGCAGTTTACCACCTGTCCCAGCGCAATCTCCTCCGTTGATTTGTGTGTTCACTTACCCCATGCATAAATAGTCCTGTCTCACCTTGTCTGGTCCACGTGCCACGGCGCTGCCCAAGAGAACCTGTGTTAACCAAACCTTCTTTCAAGCCAAGTTGTGCTTCGCCGTTTGATCTTCTCTTTTTGACATTTGCCTCACCTTAGCTTATACTCATATTATGGAAGGCCTGGTCTTACATTTCATTTATTCCACCGTTGTGTTTTGTTTTGCATGTTGTTTTTTCCTCGCTGGAGTGGTTTGGTTTTGAACTTGGTATTTGGAAAATTGTTCAGAAAAGATGAGAATTTTCAGTTGAACTTTGTGAAAGATCGCCAGTCTCTCGGTTTGTCCCCTTAGCCAGCATGTGAATTGAATTCCTCATCTTGCCGAATTGACTAACTTCCTGCTCACTCTTAAAAAATAAATGGATCCACTTTTTGCATTTAATTCACCTAATGGTTAACATTTTTTTTGAAGGGTTGTGCATTTGTGACACATTTTGTGTGGCACTCCAGCTGCAATTCCATCTGTGACTGACTGATCTGTTCAAGTACGTCTGAATGAAAACGGATGTGATCTGTGGCGGAGGTGCTGAAGCCCTGAAGCTGTTGCTGATTATGGCGACACGCCCTCTTTTGCTGAGTTTCAACGCTGGCTTCAGCATTCAGCCCTGGTAGCGATGAAATACACCCTGGGATACAATCAAAGCAGGATTCATTTAAGTGAGATAAAATCATAAATAACAAAACAATGTCTATAAAATTCACTTGTGGGAAACCATCTCATTTTCTTCCACCAAACATTCTCTCAATAGGATTGGACTACAATCACAAGTGATTGTCTGACACCAATATGATGATGAATTGAGAGGCACCAGCCTCGTATTTTTCTCATCGTTGACTAAACTGGGGGGAGACAGGCTGGATAATACTTTGGGGCTGTTTGATCTTCACAAACCAAACCCAGTCTTATTTGAGTCCCGCTAGCCCCCAGAGTGTGGATCCTCAAAGTCCGGACTCCGGTCCAGATCCGGACCGAACCACAACTGTCTCCAGACCCAGAGCAAATAAATCCTTTTCATATGCAATATGTATAGTATCCGCGAGACATCACTGCAACGCAACGAGTCCAAATGATCTGCTTTCTCCTCTGCAAGCAACGCGCACACAATCGCATACAGCGCCATGTCATCTCCATGACAACGGAGTGTTTTTTTTTTAACTTTATTTACACAGTCGTACAAACAGCTGATAGGCGAAGATTGAGTGGCGACAGCGCAGCAACTTCTGCAGGTAGCTAGCTAGTAGCCAATTTAAGAACGTGAAGCAACCAAGAGACACCATTGATTCCAAGTTGCCCGCTTTCTCCACTGCAGGAAACGTGGCGCCATACAACGGAATAAAAAAAAAAACTTGCACTGAAAGAGGCTGAATGTGGCGCTCCCGCCTTCTGGACAAAGATGGTCACTGCAGCTAATTTCCCTCTCCCGCACAAGCTGGCAGTTCACATTCTCACAAAGTTTGGCTCAAGCTACAGCTGTGAGTCTGCATTCCCCACATTGAACATAGTACCGCAGCCGAGTCACCAATGAGCACTTGCATCAGTGTCTTCGCCTGGCTATCACACCCTTTGTGCCAAAGTTTAAAGTCCTGGCAACAGACCAAAGGTGCCACTTCTCACATTAATGGGCTGAAGGGATGTGGGAATATTGATTTGTGGTTCCATAATGCAATTGTTACCTTGACCGACTTTATTAAATGGACCTTTGTCATATTGAAAAAAAATGTTGTGGACCTTTACGATTTGTATTTGAGCACCCCTGGCCTAGAGGCTGATGTCATCATTACACCCGATGATGCGATGTTGAGCGCACCAAACAAAACGATTGAAACACTGATTGTCTTCATCCTGTTAGAGGCTTAGCACGGCTAAAAGTGTAAACTGTGCCCTAAGGCTGGTGGAAAAAAAAGTACTCTCTTTGCAAAACCATTCAACATCTCGATGCCACAAAGGGAATAGAATACATCGCTCTGGGTTGAATGATTGTGCTCACCTATTTTTATGTTGGTTTTCACATTAATGTACATATTTCTATAGATAGTATACAATTCGAGGTTGGTGAGACAATGGCATTTCAACCATAACTTTATAAGATATAACTGTACTCGGAACACAGTTGTTATGTATGCTAACATGCTTAGGGGGACCCAAGGGATTTTGATGATTTAGGACATTTCAAAAATACCAACTTGCAGTTGGATAAAAAGTAACCTATTACAATAGTGTTCCACATTTGAATTATTTTCCTGACTCACCTAACATCAGCACCATAATTGTTCAGCAGGTCGCCACTTGCCATTGACCTGAGTTTTAAGCTTCAACACAGACACAGCCAATGTGTAAAATATTATATGATAATATCATATCACTCATTGATAATCATAAAACTTGCCGGATAATTACACCATTACTATTACTGGGTAATTATGTTATGTTTTAAGTAATAATACTGCATTGTGAATACTGCACTCTTTTAGGTAAATGTTTAGCATCCAATTATTACTTACATACATATGTTATGCTGCTTGCATAAATGTAATATTTACTGTAAGTATGATCCGGAAAAGGGAAATTACATTCTAGCTATACCTCATTTAAAGATATAAATATTAACACCCAATGAGTGTTGGTGCAGTAGGAATATGAATCACCAACTAATCCCTCTGCAATGATTGTGTCCAACCTCTCCGTACAGTTGATGACCAGTGCTTCAACTGGCCAGTGATTTGTTTCCCTTCATCCTCCACTAATCCAGCGATGCACTTTTGCTTCCATTCATCTCGTAATCTATCCTATCTCGTCCAAGTCTTCCCAGTGTTCTCCAAACTGGCACTGGTGTCAGGAAGAGTTAACAGTATTCCCTTTGAATGCCACTCAGCCCCATCTTGTGCGGCCGCCATTGAAGATTATGAGGGCCCCTCATTATAAGAGGATTTAAGACCTGTGGAAGGCCAGCATCTGAGTTCCTTCCCTCTACTTTTCTCTGTCTCTCCTTCAGACACTCACTCAATCTCACTTTTACATTCATCCTTAATGCTTCCTATAATCTGAAACCAGTGAATGCTAATAGCACACGGACAGAGTTGTATTTTCATTAGGACTAATATGACTGCAATGGCAATTTCACAGGCAAGATGAAGTACCTTATTGCGAGTTACTGCAGGCACTAGGCAAGCTCACAATTTGGACATTAGTGTCACGCTGAATTGGTTTCAATCAATTCTTCCAACCATAACTGTCAGCTTGTGCGGCATTTCACATACTTCAAATTGAGCTGACTCACAACACAAACACAAAATGAGCATGAGCATTCAAGAGTTCAATCACAGTTGACCTTGGCGGTAACTTCTGGCTTCGACATAGCTGCCCGGCAAAAATTGACAAACCAGTTGGATCAGGCAGTTGTCAACTTTCATACAGCGTTTGAGTTCATTCAACAATGTATGTTTGTAAGAAATACAGGGCTTAGTTTTATCATTTTAAAGCACATATTCATAGCAGCAAAGTACAACTGGGATTAACTTACTGGTATGCAGTCATACCAGTAAGTCACACTTACACAATGCAAAAAGCCTCAAGTGCTTTTTTTATAAACATTAATGATGTCTGGAAATTGAAAAAGAAATCTGGATGATTGTTCTTTGATGACGTTTATTCAGTTCTCCTAAGCCTGACGTTATTTGTAGCTGGAGACACAGGAGGGGTTCTGGCATGAAATATGCACCGCACTAAATAGTTGAGTAGACATCAGCTGAAAATAGATAGCTGCGTTCTTTGCCAACCTCCAAAAACATGGCAAGCATGGCGCAAAAAGCGTGAAGAGATATTGTGGGCTTTAGATTACTTTCAAATCGTGTCGCAGGTAATATCTGCTATCTTTAGTTTAACCCATGTTATGACATGAGTGACAAATCAGTAGTCGATAACAGTCCAGGAGAAGTTCTCTGATAAAAGCACTTGTTTAGAAGAGGTCAGTGAGTCTGCCGACCTGATTTCCTCAGGCAGCTACTTCTCTCTGCTCTTTCAGCTTTAGCTTTTAGTGTCAGAAAAACTAAGACCTCTTCACCCATATCGCATCCAACAAACTGACCTTAGTCCCAGACTGACAGTTTAGATCTGGCATTGTTGGGACGTTAAGATGCTTCTGTGTACTGTTGTCACTGATTATATTAATGAATTCAGCCACACATTTTGTTAAGAAATGATTTCAAATTGAAATACAACCTTTGTCTTACAGTCGACACTGTTGTCTGACTATCAAAGTAGTAGACCCACAAAATCTAATTATGAAATGCAAATGCAAATAATTTTTCCAGTTTTTATTCTTCCTCCCTCTGATGATGACTAAGCAAAATTATAGCTCTCACAATTGAGCCAGGTTGCTTTTGTAATATTATAAACAGGCTGATACTAATCACCACAATCCTAATCATCTCCTATGTACGATACATTTTATTCCAATAGTTGCATCACAAAACTGCTGCGGTAACTTTCTCCAAAGTCTAGAGGCACGAGGAATTAGAAGTAATATTGCAATGAATGTCCTTGTTGTTTTGAAAACTGTCCGACAGGGTAAAACGTGTACGAAAGGCTGACTATTGATTGATTATAACACTTGTTTTGACAGATTAAGGCAGTCTCGGCAAGAAGTGCCTTTGGAACAAAAGATCAGGCCGTTGGACACTTAAGCAACAGGTGATATTAGCAACACAACAATTTGTCTCTAACTCCTACAGCCCTCATGTTTAAGAGCATTGCTTAGTCCACTGTTGACTATGTGCGTGCACCGTGTGAGGTCACAGAGAAGAAGAATTGTGTGCACAAAGTGAGCAAGAAAACAACATAAAAAAAACATTTGAAATAAGTTATTGTTTGAAACAAATATCCGATTTCATTTTGTATACTCTTTTTTTCATTGAACGAAATTTGTGGACATTTTTGCATTTTGCATTTTTCCAGCAGGCAATGGAAATTCAGCCACGGCCCATGATTTATAACTTAGATGTTATCACGCATGTGAGTCATTTCCAGACTTTTTTCCTTTCAATGGATCCCATTTTCAAGTGTAGATTTTTTTTGTTTAAAAATTGAATAACAATTTTAGCTATGTATCATCGAAAAAAATAATTGTATCGTTGCCACAAGAGGGATTGTTTTAAATACTGAAATGCAGTGTAACATAGCATAAAGACGGTTGGTTACCTGTTTGTAAGTTTTCTTCGTCTAAGATGAGCATTTATCTTTAACAAGGTTTCTAGTGTTACCACAGTCTGCCTATCTGGTGACCCTTTGAGGATTATTTTGCTGCCACAGTATGACACATTTATTCAGAAAAGGGCCTGCTTGCTGTTGACACACTGCTTGTAAAAACTTGAAATATGGAAAGATATGTAAATAAAGGAATACAGTGAAATTCACTTGAAGGTCTAATTATAATAATGTGTTGGATGAGTAGTTGCAGTTGGACAATTCTTTTTCAGAGCGAACTCAAACTTGAAAGAAATACATCGTAAATTATGCTCAACTTTTTGACAGCCCTGGCTGTAAAAGGATCTAAAATTTCGAATAAGTATCTTAAATCGGTTCCTGTATCTAAGTAGGCTGTTCCAAAAAAAACATGGTAAATTCGTTTTTATGGGTCTTCTTTGAAACCATTCAGTCGATGAAATGATTCATATCTAAATGCATTTTTGCAGATAATGGGCTGAAATCTGATTCATTAATGCTGCATGGAGCACGATATGAGCAGTGTGAGCTGACACTGCACCTAAAGAGTGAGAGAAAAGAGCCGAGGAGGCCGCTGGACTGTGGCTTCATTGTCCCCTGAACAAAATAACACCCCATACAATCCGTCTTACCCATAAAAACTGCGGAACACACCGTGGTGCTAACATCAAAGGTGTATTATAAATTGTTCTTGCATGTGATAGCTGCCTGCGCCGCACTGCCTCTCAGCAGCCGCCTTTGTGTATCCCCTGTTGTACTGTTTTGTTACTCGGGAATACATTACATATTCACATTCCTGCGGCAAGAGAATCCTTTGAATATTAGCGAGGCATGGAGCTGTCTAACTTGATCAAATATGGCCCTGCAGTCATTTCTTTATACAAGCCACGGGTTTCGTTGTGATTCACGCTAGGCTTTTTCAAGGAAGGAGCAGAAAGAGAATATGCACTGTACACTAGTGTGTGTTTTTGTATGTGTGTGTGTGTGAAAAGCAGGTGTGTACATGTCTGTAATTGAGCAGTGTGTAAACGGAGACCCAGAACATCTTTCACCTGCCTAATACATAATTAATGTCCACTGTGTTTGCAGGAATTATGGTTGTGTATATGCACCATGCCTCTGCAAAAAAATGCTAAGTATAGATATGGTATTTCACTGTTGTTGGAGAGTTACTCAATTGCCCCTAAAAAACATTGGCATGTTTGGATGATTTTCTAAATGTTGGGTGTTCCTTTCTGCAAACTGGATGTTAAAATGTGCTATCAGAATAAAGAATTTGCAGTAATACCTCTTCAGATGATCCCCTTTTTTCCCCTCCTGTAGAAGCATAATTGCCGGAAACCAATGTTAAATATGAATCTGCTAAATCTTACTTTAGATCACCTAAGATCAAACGGACCTACACTCAAAAACTGAAAAATCAGTTGTGGCTTGCTTTGGCCTCCCAGCCCTTGAGGTAATGATAAACACCATGTTCTTTCCAAGCATAAATTATGTATACAACTACATTTCCATGAATTCTGGATAAGATGAGGTAGTTACATCATTAATGCGGCTGAAATGTGTCTGTGTGGTCAGGGAACATTTGGAGGGTAGCTCAAGAACCTTATTGGAATGTCTGGGGTCATTAGTTGGCAAAAGTTTGACTATTAACAAAATGCATTTAAGAAACGCAACTACCTGCCAACTGAGCCTTGCTTTGAGGATTTATGTTTTCTTTCTCTGTTTGTATGCTTCTATAGAAATTGGGTTTGGGAGGGTTTCCAAAAGTACTGTAAATGAAGAAGTCAAAAGTAGCGGTAGTGTTAATTTAAGCTCAGCAAATCTCAAACCCAAGCCAAACCCCACAAGGGATACGTTCAATATACACATGGCACCTAAACACAGACAGACTCTGCAATGCAGAGAACGGTAATGTTTGTGAAACAATAGATCCAAGAACTCAATCCAATAAACTCACCCATATACTGTATGTTCTCAACTTTTTATCTTTATAACATAGTACATCACAAAAGTTATTCATGAACTATCTCCCTCCCAGAACCCACTCCTGAAAGAGACCAGAACCAAGTTAACCACCGCTTTTATATTGAACGAATTGATTACCTGATTCTGGTCAGCTGTGTCTAGTCTCCAGCCACCACTCTCCTTTCTCAACCGCAAAATAAGAAGAAGTATTTTTGAATAATCCCACACCAACATTCAAACAACACACGTCGGGGGAAATTTACTCAATTAACCCATCTGTGCCACATGCAAGGTCACGGAGCAGTGGGCAGCTTAGAAACGCCCAGGGAGCAGATGTTGGGGGAGGGGGGGGGGGGCCCGGGTGGGGCCGGCGGGGGGGGGGGGGGGGGGGGGGGGGGGGGGGGGTCCGCGTCGAGCCGGCAACCAGCTGGCTGGATGTGTGTCTCCTACGCCACCTGTCTCCAAGAGGTAGGACCGAAGCTGGCGTACTGTTGTCATGCGACTACACCACCGCAGTAGAATATTTCTAATTTTGGACTTGTTCATTTAAATGTTAGCCTAGGTTTTTTTTGTAGATTTGACTTTATTCATAATGACAGCGGAGACAAAGACAGGAAACATGGGGGGAGCAAGAGAGAGGAACAATATGCATCAAGAGACCCCAGCCACAATGGACACACCTCTGGTATGTTTTAAGACAAATGCACTGCACATATCCTCCTTTTGTTTTATGTATTGGGTTTAGTCTGACACAACCTGAGCTAAGTGGTCAGAAAAAGAGAGGGCTCTTGACATGTTTCCATAAACACACACGTCCCCACGGCCTTGTGCAGCTAAATGCACCCAGTCTCTGTAAAGCAGACAACTGGCTAAGCAGGGCATCATGGATCCTGGGGGGTCCTGGTCACCACTGAGTGTACACGTGTACGGTTGCATGTGGCCTTTGATTTATTTATTTGACCTTTAAAGAATTCCACGTCACTTATATATAAGTGTGATGCACACTCCAGGATTTCCAATACATGACACATGCCTGTCGTCCATCAGCCTGGCACAGCAGGTACCCGTTAAATGTGAAGCTGCTGGTGCTGGCATTGATATAACATATAGAACATATACTTTTAATAGGGAATTGGGAACCAGCATGTGCTTTTCTTCTTTATGGATTGTGGAATCCATTCAAATAGTGTCTTCGGGGCATGGGTCTATTTTTGTAAACCTGCATCTGCAAAGCTCAGTGCTAGAACCAGCCCGTTTTTCGCAATAATCTCACGGCCCTATCTTAATGATCTTGAAACATGTATGATCTGACCATTGGACCAAAACATTTCACATGTCTTATTATCCTCTAAGTAATAACAAGTCAGCAATGACAGTGAAGTCTAATTATTTGAGCAAGGCCAGATGTTCAGCATTGGTGAGATAGGCTTTCAAGATCATGGCGACTTACTAGGCTTGATTTAGATGTTAAACATTCTGCCAACAATTTGAAATTCAAATTTTTCCAGAAATGCGAAATGCAGCCCTAAATGCTTAGTTCATTTACACCTGTGCCTGTATAGAAATAAATGTTTAACCTACTACACAACTTTTTATTGCTGGTCCTCCTGAGCTGATGAAGGACTCTGCTTCAGAATTTCTGTTGACTAAGGACCTTCGGGAATATGACATAAGAAAAATTTATGTTTTTATTTACGAGAAAAGAAAAAAAAGGTCCTGAATTAAGTTTAAGTCATCAGTTGTTTTAAAAGCAAATATTTCTCTAAAAAAGAAGAGACACAAAGCAGAAATAAAACTGCCTCTTGCAGCAGAGCTGTAATTCAAGTGGTTGGACCCATTGCGGCGAGGTCAGTCTTCCACCACTGTGACCAACCCACGGGTGATGTATTTTGAGGGGAAGGGGTAAGGGCTGCGCCGCAGTTCACTGCATCTGCCATGCGCCTATGTGACGGATGACGCTTACCTGGAGAGCTGCCAGTTCCATCTGCAGCCTGTCGAAAGCCAGAGCCCTGGACATCCCAGAAACCTTGCTTTGCCTGGACCCCAGGTCACACCATGACCACCCCCTGCCCTCCAGGTCTGGGACAACATGTGACAGTGTTCCCCTCTGCTTGCCAACATAGTATTTCCCTCGGTCTGCTGCGGTGTGGGCTCCAAAGAAAATGCCCAGAATACCCGATTAAGCACTTGTTCATGAGATTCCTTTTTGGGCATGCTCCCTTTTATTTTTGCCCAGGTTCTGGCGAAGTTCTATGAAAGTGCAAAAGCATGCACTGCACCCCCACTTTAATGTTTTCCAGCCTGTCATAATTTATTTGTGAGTGTTAAGTAGATACCACTAGCTCTCTCCTGCCCCTGATTTTCCCTCACCCTATGGGAGTGCCGCATGACCTTGTTGTGGAGGACCCTGCGCTTTTGTGTCGAAATACCATATCTCACCTGCAGGTAAATATGTTTGTTTATAGCTCATGATTTATTACAAGTAGCATACTTCTAATTCTGCAACCTGTCCCATATTGTTGTGAATAAAAAGGGACTGGGAAGAAATGAATCATGGACACAACACAGCACAAGACACACAAGAGAAGCGAATGGGGCTGAGATTTTCCCTCTTGTCAATGCAGCACCATTTAAAAAGGAAACAGCTCATATGTTCAGGCTGAATTTATAGTATCAGCTTAATTAAATGGTAGAGGTGAGAAAAGCAGTGGGACATTGTTAGTAATGATAGGCTTTCCTATTCAAAAGTTTTTCACACCACCCCCTCCGATTCCAAATATACATCGAATCACACACAAAACTAAAATAATCAAAACTAGTGACTGAATTCCTCCCATATTTAATTGTAAATTAAGCGCAGGATTCTGTTTGTGATAGACATTAAAGGCACCAAATGGTAAATGCTAAAACTGTGGATATGTGTTGTGATGGGACATATCACACAGGAAGAATTACAGAGTTTTGTCATGATCACCAACAACACCTGTTAATGCCACAGTCTGTCCGTAAAGGACAGTTTGGTTGGACTTTTGATTTATCAGGTTGTTTTGAGTGATTTAGCGGAGGCATTTTCAGTTGCTGTTTCTGTTTCCCCCCTTTCTGTGTCCTTCCTTGTGCGTCTTGTCGTACTTCCTGTTTTACTTTGCAGTTTATCTCCTCGTGTGTCTGTTTAGTTTTATTTCCTGTCATTGCTTAGTTTCCCTCCTGTGAGATTGTCTGCCAACCCCACCCCTTCATTAGTTTCACCTGAGTCGAGATGTGACCAAAATCCCAGGTGACACTAATTAGAAAGTCTAATTAGTCTCGCCTGTGCTTTTGGTCACACCTGTGTCTCGTTGTCCTGCCTCCACAGTATATAAACATTGCTGTTTCCCTTTGTCTAGTGTCAGTTTGTTTGTGCTGTGAAGTTGTCTACATTCTGAATGTCCCTGTGTGCCTTTGATTCTGAAGATTGTGTTGTTGCTTCACACACCTCAAAAATAGTACACATGCAATGTGTGGTATGGAACACCACTTCAAGTACCAAGTGAATCATTTAAACATATATCAATGTTTATATGCCGAACGCCAGAGTTACATAGCACATCACCTCAGAAATAACAGTTATTGACTTTGTTGCACCTGATAGTATAGGTCTATAGCATGCTGCACTGAGCCTTGCAATCATCCCACATCTGTGGCTCTGTTTTTGAAACCTGCACAACACAATTTAATTCCAGTATAGCAGTTCACATCCATTCATACAACTGTAAATTCCAGGTGCATGTTTTGAATGAATTTCTTGAATTAGTCTGATTATGTTCTGGCTCACAATCTAATGTCTAATAAAGATGGCGGCCCATGGCAAAGCTTACCTGCCATAGCCTCTGGTCTATGTCCTCTTTGTTGGACCAACAGTGGACAGGCCACCTGGCCGCGATTGTATTCATGAAATCTTTGCGGTAACACCTGCCTCTGGAGATGGAAGGCACCCAAACCATTGTCACAAAGGTGCAAATGGAGATCACAAGGTAGTTGGCAGCCATTTAACACACAGCTTCCAGTTAAATAACTGTCTGGTCGATTCCATTTGGAAGCCAAACCACTAACTGTGGGAGAGATTTACTAAAGAAGAAACGATGAGAAGAGCTTAGGAATTAGAAACACCCTGCTCATCTTCACAAGGACGGAGTCTAAGAAAGCTGTGATAATTAAGGCACAGCAGTATCTTGCTGGATGATATCAGCTGATCATACAGCTTTATCTCAGTCTCTAGGCCCACTGTGACAGGAACACCGGTGGTCGGCTTATCCTTTGGAACATTGGCGTGTGATCACCTACAAATTCATTCTCAACATTGACCTGTGTGTGAAGCCAGATTTTTGTGCATGCCGCAAAAGAGAAAAGGTCACCTGGCTCTGCTTGTAGCTGAGCTGGAACTCACCAAAAAGTTCACTGGACAATGGAGTGACAGTCTGCTGAGGAGAGTTAAACACAACTTCAAGAAAGATTTTTGGGATTGTACTGCGCTTGTTGGTTTTTTTCTTCATAATTACATGACTTTAGGGGGCAGTCGGCATTATCAATCCTAATCCTAAATTGAATTACTTAAATTATAATCCCGTTTTACTTTACCTTGTAAAATGTGTTATATCAGAACCCAAATAATCAAATGTGTTTTGGTTAATTTATGAACAAATGTTTTACTGTATTTATTGACATAAATATTTATTAGATATAGTTGATCGACTTCTATTTCTTCTTGGGAAGGTGCAGTGGGTGGAGATGGAGGAGGATGGAGGATAGGCCTGTTAATTCCATGTCCTCAAATCCGCTGCAGGCTCCACATATACTATCCCGTATACATTGATAGAACCCAGGCTGAATCCATTAAGTGCCCTTTAGCCCCTCCACTTTGTTTTCAGCCATTTTGTTATTTTCTCTGCCTCTTTTCTACCCATTTCCTTCTCACCTCTCATCTATAACAGCCGGCCCTATATAATAGCCTATTTAAAGCCAACTCAAATATTTCTATCCCGCATTAGATGTTTGTGCCTCGGATGGGTGACCATGATGTGGAGTCTTGTTAGTGTCTGACCCTCGGGGGGGGGGGTCTGGCACAGGTGGGAAGCCATCACATGAATCTGTGGCAGCCAAAGCGAACATATAGTTGCACGTTGGCTTTCAATGTACATCTGCTCCCTGTTACTCGCGAGCCCAAGAACATAATGAGCACAAACAACTCACAGGAAAATGAGATAAATGAGGGCTATAATTGTGTTTGGAATTGCAATTGGTGTTATCACTGTCTTTTGTCGCAGGGATTTAGTGTGCCCAGATGTGCAAATGGAAATACTGCCATTGTTTGAGTGGACTGGACCGACCCAACTCGGAGCTTTCAGGTCTATCGACTTCTGTAAACTGATTTTTATTGTCCATCCACAGCTGGTGCGTAGAAATAACAGGCTGAGTCTGTCTTTGTAGTGGCGGGATGACTCATTTAGGCCTGAGGGAAAATCTTCCGACTGCAAAACCTGACCAAGATAATCTCCAAGGGTGAAAAAGTAACCATTATTACATTTAGCTAATTTACTCACAGTGGTGGATGAGGTAAATCGAGGTCCTGCATTCAGCATTTTAGTTCAATAAAAACACACAGATATTCATCTTCATTTCACTCATTACGGAGAAAAGCTCATTTCAGAATAATGGCAATGGTATTGTACGGTAATTATTAATGCATTAATGTGCACATGATTTTAAAACCCAACCATTACAACATCTAAGATGTATGAAGAGCATGACAATACACATATCTATTTTAGACAATGTGAGTTATTTGGTTACATGTTGTTTTGTTTGTGTTTGTAGCTGTAGACATTATTGCAATCACTGATTTTATATGTGAGGGATTTATTGATGATTCAGCTAGCTTGGCCACATTGACTGCCAAAAGGGTTTGTTCTGTATTATATTAAAGATAATTACTCTTATGACAAGATATTTTCTGTGTCTTTTGTCCAAGAACGTTATGCTATACCACACTCAATAAAAAAAAAACAATATACTGTGTTTAACATGTATCAGATACATCAGTGATTATAGCGTATACGATAGGTAATGTAACAAATGCTTGAACATGTTGAGCTTGTGATGTTTTCAAGCTGATGGTGCAAATGCGGTTCCATTGAAACCATTACCCATGTTGCATCAGCACCACAGGGGTCTTAAAACTTAAATGAAAGCCCCCACAAGTCACAACATACCCAGCTTGAATGAAGCTGAGATGGCTTACATTGTATAGTTTTTCATCAGCTGATCAGTGAGAAATCATGAGAAGGTCACTTTCTGTACAACCCAATTTTTTTTACCATATATATATATATACCAGTGTGTATATATAAACCTTGGGAAATTTCTTAATAATAAGGCCCAAAATAAACATTGTATAACAGTTTTTATCATTCAACCTTTTTATAAGTGAAACGTACATTTCCACCCTATTGACGAGTTGAGTAACTTTAAGAGAGTTTAATGCTAAACGTAATAATAACGTTTCTGCTGGATTGTTAACTAAAACAGCTGTTAATTCTAACATTGGCTCAACAGCCGCACTTACTAACAAGAAAACCTTCTTGTACTCATTAAACAGTAAGGGTTAAGACTGCTTGTCACTCTAAAACTATACTGCTGTCATATATTGAGCAGTGAGGTTTGGTGTCAAGATATTTATAGTTTTAAATGTGTCCTTGCTAAAAAATAAAATAAAAATAACCGTCTGCATTGCATTTCTATTCAAAAAAACACAATTAAGGGAACATCTCTATTCATTAAAAAAGGGGCAGTGAAACAAAAGTACTGTTGACATCCACAATACAGGTGTGCTTGTGTTGGTTGCTGAGAAGAGTTCTCCTGACCAAAGTACTCACTCTGACCCATATCATTAAGGCGGTATCGAGAGGAAGGGGATCCTCCAGAGATCACAAACTCTCTCTGAAGCCGCTCAGGGGGTCGGCCATGCAGCACCACCACTAACAGGGTGCCAGAGAGGACCTTGCTGAGTTTTTAATAGAGAGCCACTCTTTAACTACACACACGCACACACACACACACACGAACACACACACACGTCATGATGAAAGCTTTTTGGGAGAATGTTTCATCTTTCGGTGCCTTCAGTGAGATCGGAAGAACAGGAGTACAAGTTAGAAGATGGCTGGGTGAGGTCTAAGTATATGTGTGTGTATGCATGTATGCGCGAGTGTGGGTGTGTGCATGTGAGTGTCTGTACCTAAATGTGAGATGTTTTGTAATAGGGGTGCGCATGCGTGTGCCAGTCTGCCTGATGGCCCTGAGCTAGCTCGTCACCAGAGTATGAGTTTCAAATGCATTTCATTTCCTGCAGTCAGCATCAATTCAAACCCTCATAGGAATTAACTCTATCTGCCTTCTTGTCGTTTTCTCCTGTCCCTCCAGGCACACCTCACACACACACACACACACACACACACACACAGACACTTATGCACTTACACGCATTTTCCTTTGAAGGTTCTCAGTCTCCCCAGTCAGGGAAGATAACCCTGTGCACTGGAGAAGAGAGAAGTCACAATGATGGATGGTGTGCACGGCTGCCACACAACGCTATACTATTAATGCCGTATTGATTAATGTCTGCCACTGGCCTCCCTCTCTATAAGTAGCCACACACGATTCCACCCAGCACCGCGTCTCTGTCTCTGTCGTTAGATAACTGACCGTTATTTGCCAGTGAAGGTTTGCGTCAGCATAGAGTTAAAAATAGTTTCACCCAGACTACGCAGATGTGTGTTTGTACCATTATGTGCGTGTTCAAGCTGCTGATAATGCAGAAAATTGGGCTGACATTTTGTACCATTTCCTGCGTGCTATTTCCTATCATTTTGTGGAATTCAGTGCCCCAAGAAATTTGATTAAATGCAGTTAGAGAACAGGTGATACTGCTGCTACTGGTTTCAAGACACTCTGGGGGCCCCAGGCAAAAAAATATATAAAAAAAAAAAAGCTTTTGACAATGCGCAAGTACCATGGGGCCCCCTATAAGGGGGTTCCTGAACGTGTCATTGCAGTGCACCCTCATGGCAAGTAATTTAAGGGCTTTCATGTTGTCATTGCTGTGGACCAATGTAAACAGCTGTCTTTGGGGGCCCCCTTCTAGCTCGGGGCCCGAGACATTTGCCTAGTTTGCCTGCCCCGTTGCGACGCCTCTGGTTGTATTTGGATGAAAGATCATTCGTGAAAGACTTTTCTCAATATTAAAACTTAAGGGCCTATTATCTTGAACATAAAACATGTAAAGCTGTGATTTTATGCCTTACCTTGCATTTGTTTTACTTTGTTTTACACAATAGAACTTTTTTGTAAATACATGAAAATACTGCTTTGGACAAGATAAAGACAGTAAAAACAAAAAATCGAAAACATTGAATTCTTAACAGTCAGTTGGCAGCCTCTTTGGTGTACATACAGCAGTGCGGAATGTACAGGAAGGGTCATGATAACCAACACCTAAAAAACTTTACTCTTTAAGTCCTATCCCTTCACGGCTCTCCTCTGTTACTCGTCCATTCACACACTGATGATCATGACAGCTGTCGGGAGCCACATACGGACCGGAGGAGGCTGGGATCGACAATCGGCCTCAGGATTACTGAACAAACCGTACTTACCTAGTGAGTCACAGCTGCCCACAGAAAAGGCTGTGTATGTGCGGGTGAATGCTACAGCCGAGACAGGTATTGGAAGGTCGCTGGACAGAATTGTCTCAGCTGCAACCTGACACAGCTAGGGTGAGGTCCGAAGGGAATGCTAGCTTCCAGCCTGTCGCCACCTGCAGCGCAGCCTCATGCAATATTGCCTTGTTTCACACGACCATCTGTTTGGAAGAGGGCAAGTGCTCTCAAATATTATGTGCCCGATGTTGCCCAATTATGTACAAGAATAAGAACATCTTTTCCATAGGGGAAAGCCCTAAATGCTGTTATTTGGCTAAATTAAGAGTTTTTCTTAAATCAAAATTAAACTAATGCCAAAGCAGCATCTAATCTGACCTCTTTTAGAGCCGCCATTGTTGTAACTACGCTTCAGTTCCTGCTGAGAGCTGCCAGCGGTTCCTCCTTCATGGGACACTGATTGGTCCACTGTGCTTGTGAGAAATCAGTCTGACTTGCAGGATCGCCTTCCCCAATTAAAGAAAGAAAGAAAGTTGCTGTTCCACACATGCGATCATTTCCAAATTATATATTTTCAAATCACCTGACCTTCATATGTGAATATATATATAGATGGTTTATTTACTAATGAAACTTTATAATTCGGATTTTTAAAATCATGCTTTTTGACCTTTTATCTCAAACTGGGGTTCAGCAATTTTCATGAAATAAACTAAGCCAGGATTTAATGAAAGAAAAACAGCTCTTAACAAATCCTGGCTATTACAATTGGCAAGCAATATGATATATAATCTACTTAGCCCATGATATTTTTTTTTTCAGGGCGAAAATATTGATTCCCCCTTATTTTGCTGCCTATTCAGCTATTGAGGAACACTTCATCAATGCCCTCTCAACAGTTAATTTATAATATGAACAGGAATCTCTGCAGGTCTCTGAGGATTGTAACCACTGACTTAGCAATAACAGGTCAATGGTTAGAACCATTCGGGTCATTGATCGATTACCAAATTGACCATAGGACACAGGTCGCAAGAAACAGTCACTGTGTGAAATGCTTTCTGTTGAGATTTTTTATTCAAACTGACAAGGAAAAGAATCCGTCTGAACTAAACAACAAGCTGAAACAGTCACTTTTGACATTGTCATAAGAAAGAAATTATGTCACGTTTGAAATGGTGAAGGCACCATCTAGAGTACATCCCTTTTTTTTATATATAGTTTCAGAAAACAAGGAAACAATGCAATAACTATGTTTTAACTTCTTGAAGAAAAAATTGCCTTAATTTCTTGGCCAGTTTGGTGACTGCAGCTCATGATTTCTTGTTGTCATAGTTACATACATTGTGTAGGTGGGCAGCCTTCAAAAAGAGCGAAGGGAAGATTTCAGACTGTGCGTCTAATCAATCAAAAAGTATAATCATATCAATTTGATATATCTGTGGAAATGCAACTCATCACAAACTTAAAAATAATAACAATCATCTACTCAATAAAATGCTGGATAAAATATGGGAAATCAATATTGAATGTTAGGAGCCTGAGGGCAGAAGTGAAATGCATTTTTGTTAAAAAATAAGTATGTAATGTGGTGTTCAACTCCACCCTCCCTCCCACACACTTGGCAAATCCCAAACTCAAAAACCTGGACCCTCTCCATCCCAGCCTGGGAGTTTCTGATGGAAACATCAACAACTATGTTTTGGTGGCGCGCAAACACAGACACAGGGTTTCTTCTCTCCCTCCTGCCATGAACGCACCACAATCCCATTAGATTTCTCCCCCCCAGGAAGAAGGGATAACTCCACAGTCTGAGCACAGCAGTGCTGCTCCTAAAGTTTTTTCTCTTGTCATTTTTTTACTTGCTGCTGACTTTCTGCATTCATACTGGAAATTCAAACTAAATGGATTCTTTCTCGCTGTGTGCTCAACAGAATAAAAACTCCTGTAAAAACTCCATAAAAATGTCATTTCTCCACTAAGAACTTCCTCTGATTTACTTTATACCATCCGAGTATGTTCACTGCCTGGGATGCAAGCTCATTAACTAAAATATCACTGTACAAATACAAAAACACAATCAAAGTGTCCTAGCAATACAATTCTATATAAGATCTTGAAGTACAATTCTTGAAAGATGGTAATGATCCAACAATTTCAAGTAGGATCCACTTTGCTTTGCGCTTTGAAACACGCAGTTGCCAAAAAAAAGCCAGATGGTTCCTATTTAAAAAAAACTCCAAAGCCCTATGAACCAGTGATCTCGGTTACCATGGTAACAGCAAGTGCAGTTTAAAATAAAGGGAAGGGTTGTGGTCTTGACACCCGCTCATCCAAAAATCTCTATTTAAAAGTAAAACGAAACATAGACAAGATTCTCGTGTACGTGCTAATGAACAGACAACTCCGAAAAGCAAAGCCAGAAAGTCAGAAAGGCATGGTCAATAAAGTTTGAGGTTATGATAATAACATGTCTGTCACTCAGTTTGACTCAATCCCAGCATACATTGGGCGGGACACCCTGGACTTGTTTCATATCCATCGCTAGGCCAACATACTGAGACTCATTCCGATTTTTACCTGAGGGCAATTTAAAGGCTTGGGTCAACCTTACCCGTGGGTACATGGGTAGAACACGCAAAACCACATACAGGAGCTAGGAGGCGAAGAACCATCTTTATGTGTGGCAACAGCAACTGCTGAATCTGAACCTAAAAGGCATAAATTAACATAAAAAAAATAAAAAATTATGGTTTATTTCAGTTTTAAAGAAAAAAAATGATTTTTTTTTGAGCAATACATGACATAGGTTCAGTATTGATATATCTGTGAAGTGACTTTGCGTTTTTACCTGAGCAGACCTGGACTGCTAGCCTCACTGCAGTTTAATGCCACATGGATTCACTTTCAGTCCCCACCTCATTCTTCGCTGGCTAAAGTGCTCAGGGCTAGGATGCAATTAATTTTACCGCCTCACATTCTTATAAAAATACCTTGAAATAAATAGCTTTTTTTTATTTTTTTTTACCCCCACGGGGATATTGAGCGGCAAGACATCAAAGGAGTGTGATGCACTGAAGGTGAGCACACTGCTCGCATTTAATAATACTGCTATAAAGATCAAAATTTAATGCATCTCCCACTCATCAAGGCTCATTTGTAATTTAAGGCACTTCTCCAGGAATAAAAAGAGCCTAATTTGAAAATGAGGATCATGCCCAAATTGCCTGAAAGAAGACTATGCGTAGGTTTGAACTTTTTTGTGGCAGAACAAAGGTAAAATATTCCAAGTCTATTTTAATATCTCTTTGAAATAAATTAAGCCCATCAAATGGAGGCTTATTGATGCAGAACTTTTTGCCCTTTAAATCAGTGCTTATTTGATCTCGCATAAAGGAGTTATTTCTCCTGGCCTGTCTCTGCTCACTTCTTATCGGGGGGGGTTTACAAGTGCATCAAACACAAGGAAGCTCATCATCTCAACAGTTTCAATAGTGCTCATGCTGTAATCCAATTAACACATTCATTTTTGTAGATTATGTGCACTCACTGAAGACTTTCAAAATGCATTAATCTGCAAATGCACTTGGTATGGAAAGAGTAAATAAGATCATATCTGGATTTTCATGATTTAACATGTTGACCCTTCTAGCGTGTTTCTATAAAACACGATGGGACGTTAATTTATTCGTCATGATCTATTTTTGACCTTTGGGTTCATCCTGAGGTTGCCCTCATAGATGCAACAGGAATATACATAGCGAAACTGTGGCGCAAATGTTTCTTGGCAGAATGTGTTTTTTTTGTTATATTAATGCAATATCTGGCCACACGGGGCCGCAGAATGTCAAGAAAAAATAAATATTGGCTGAGCTAAATCAGGCTTACCTTTTGGAGCATTGCGATGTAATGATATCAGAAAGAGGAAGGTATTTAACTGCCTCCCATACCTTAGGGTTAGGTTAAGAAGAACACGGTGCATGACAAATATAAATTATTTTAGAAACTCAAATACGTGGCACTCGCATTGTTAGCTAACAGTGATGAGATGGCAGCAGTCGACTCTAAGCTGTTAGAGCTGTAGAAAGCTCTTGAACAAGTAGAACAGCAACTGAGGAAAGCCAACCATGAAAACAATGTGTCTGAGATTTCAACCCATTTATTTCTTTCAAATAATCTGTTGAGGGAAGGACTCAAATCAAATCAAAGGTTTCTGTGTCTACTCAAACTGTGATCTTCTTTGAGTCAGTATTTTTCAATTATTTAAGAAACAAAATCACCCAACTGAAAAGCTTTTGGTGATGGTAGTCTCCGCACTAAAGCCATTCTCTTTCCACGTTCGTGGGGATCAATACCAACATGTATGCGGCACGGCTACATATTTTATTCTACGTCATTTCAGATGTATTCAAAGAAAGCGGCTTGACAATGGTGCACTGACGAGAGCTGTGTGAAACAAATGTAACAGAATCAGAGCAAGGTATACAGTTCATTTCACTGTGCTTACTTGCTGGGGGCCAGAGGTGTATGGAACACAATGAGACACCCGCTGAGACGGAGCTGCGGCGTCATAAATAATGAATTGAGACCTTGAAACGCAGTGTGATGCATTTGAAAACACCCGACGGCAGAGATTGAGGCAGGAGCCGTGCATGCTGATGACGCCGACGCCCTGTCAGTGACATGTGTAACAGGCCTCCATCGTGACATGTCATCACTTCAGTGGGTTTTGCTCAGAACGTCTTGCCAACTCACGCATTTTATGTGGTTATTTCCTTAAAGGTCGTTTGTTTTTTATTCAGATGCCATGTGCCATTATAGAAAGTATTTTCAGTGGAAATAGACGAATGCACTACCACTGCCCCAGCATCCGCAGTCCTGTGCACCTGACATCATTAAGCTTTCTTGTTATTTCCCTTTGAGGGCTTAATGTGGTTCATTTTTATCGTTACCTTATCATATTGTCAGGGAGTTCTTCTGGCCAACTACAAAGTTGCATCCCAATGCTTTCTGCATATCAAACACACAATCTTCTTTACCTACATTCGTCATCACATCATAACACCAGGTACAGGTTGGTCTCTGCTTGGGAATACCATAACATGAGTAAATGTGGCCACAAATTGTTTGGCCCCTTGGAGGGAACTTTGGATAATCCTAATCTAACTTTCACAACTCTATTTGGACTTATGAACTCTACTGGGACTTGTTAAAGGATTTTCAGTTTTCTTTGGTTGGCTTTTAGCTCCCCATTTTTCTTTAGATTTTCTAACCTAGTGTGCCTTTTGGCTGCTTTACATCGTTAAAAGTGATTGTTACCTCGCCCATATATGTTTCCTCTCTGTTTTCTCTGTGTTCCCAGGCCTCTTTGACTGATTTTTATGGGCCTTTTTCCATGGTCACTGGAGATTTTTATACTGGAGGGCAGCAGTATTATATAAATGTATATATCAATTAGTTACCTTTAAACCTATGATCCTGTTGACATAGGCCATTTGACAGCAGAATACAAGAACATACACTATGAAAGCAGTAACAGGAGGGGGACTTTGTTGGGTTTGTTTTGTAGTTTTTTTGTTTCACGAGTCCACCTGTTCCGTGTTTTATGTATCCGCAGAATGTCCTCTTTTGATTATATAACACTTTTAAAGTATGATAGAATTTTTCTTTGCAGGAATATAACTCTCAAGCTAACGTTTATGGCCTTACCCTGTACCCTTCACGCTGCTGATTTAACAGTGTGCTTGTGAGCAAACAGCAGTAAACAGAGCTGGGAGCTTGTTTTTACTTTGTGTGTTCCCATCAGGGACACTATAGACTTTAGTGTCTCTGATCATTAATGTATAGCTTTTTATCTGTCCCATAGATAGCATCAACATCCCGGCCCAGGTCATGGGCCAAGCAATTTTTAAATAACAAACTGTCTAAAAATCTGTACACTAATCAATGTGGTGCGTTCCAGTCTGAATGTACTAATATCTATCTCTACTAAGATATGACAGACTCTTTTAACTCCTGCTGTACATCCATATTAAGCAGTCGCAGCTAACAAGACTTCTCTTGAAAGCAGCCTTTGCTGTAAGTTAGAATACAAGAAAGAAACGAGACGGAAGGCTTCAGGTCTCAAGAACAAAATGAGATTATGAAGATATTACTCCCCAAAACAATGAAAAATCGTATCATACCCTCACCCAGAACTGTAGATCAATCTTAAAGCTTTATTTTAGGAAAATGCTAGAACTCTAAAAAAAAACCCAACCTGAATCGGACTTTCTGACGCATCACAGCTCCTTCTTCCACATGGTTGATGCTAATAATGGGATGTGCTAAGTCCTTGTTCTTCTGGATCTTACTGCAGCCTACGACACTGTCGAGCGCAGCACTTTGTTATAGGCAGGCTGAGGCACTGGGTTGTGGCTATCAGCACAATTTCAAATGGTTCTCCACACACCCGTCAAACAGAAAGCTGTGTGTCTCTGTCAAAGGCCACAGGTTATTATGAATATTTGACGTGGTATTTCCTTTTATTGCTTTGATGAGAGCATACATATATTCGGTTTACTTGCTCATTAGAGCCACTGACCTTGTCACTGTGTGTTCACTTCATTTGTGCTGATGGGCCGAAACTGGGTGACATAAAATGTCCTGAAACCTAATTCAAACAAAACAGAAACGACAAGCAGGTTGGATCTTGGCCCCTGGTTTGACAACTATACGCTCTGAGCAGCACACAGCAAGACGTATCCTTTTATTATTTTTTGTAATCGAGGATTTTGCATGTTATTCGAATGGGCGCATAGTGAATTGATTCACTCCTTCTTTCTTTACCTGTTGATCCCATGAACACACACAAGCAGATAGTGAAAGACCAGAACATATTTACAATGGACACATTTGTAGTCCAGACTGCTTCGAAACAACATTTTGTTTTCATGAATAGAAATATGTATTTGCATATCCAGAGTATTACGTACATAGGGATCCCGTCAGTAGTAGTGTAGTTCCCGTCTTGTCTTTTCACTTCCTGTTTTACTTTGTAGTTTGGCACACTAGACCTGCTTTGCTCTGCCTTTCCGCCACTGTGATCGTCTGCCCTTCCCTAATTGTGTTCGCTTGGTGATCTTCCTGTATATAAATTCCTAGGGACTACAGGTAAACATTAAAATGAACATTATCTCCACCGTGCTCAAATCGTATGCTCAGCACCTGTGTAATATCATGAGTAGGATTAATAATGAGCCATGGTAGGGCCCACAGAGCACCGAATACCATTGTAACTACACAGCAGCTCCACAGCACACACATGCTGTAATTTACCTCTCCATCGGTTAGCTGATTTATACAGGAAAAGTTATACATTGATACCACAAAACATGGCAGCGAAAGGAGCGAGATAATTGAAAATGAATACCTTCCCAAGGAGAGGTGAAGTACAATCATCGGGGTGGGGGGCGTGAAATGCAGTTTGCAAACTAAAATACCCATTATGTTTCTAGGAATAAGATCATCTTTTTACTCATTAGGAAGATATGTACGCTCAGTATAATACTCAATACACCTAATTACACAACTGGAGAGGATCATACTAATGATATTTTAACTATGCTCACGAGACACAACAACTTTTCACTATACAACTACAACTGCATACTTCCTAAATGTCTTCTTCATAATGTAGTGCAACAACTTACCAATACTACACTTGAAAGCAGTATGGCGTATTCTCCCCTAGCTATATTCCCCTTTTTATTGCCTTTCTTTTCCTCCACTGCCCTGATTTCATAAAACGGTTTCAGTTCATTGCAGGCCATTGAACAGAATACCTCAATATTATCAACATATTCCACCGAAATGCTGTGGCAAAAGTCAACAAATGAGGGAATACCCATTGTTGCAAAACTTTGCAATGCTTTTTGACTAATTTCTTCTTACTTGGTTCTTTTTGAAATGTTCCTGAGTCGCTAGAACACATCTGACAAATTGTGACTCAAGGTACACAACCTTATCGGGTGACTTCACATGTGTGCGAGCCAAACAGAGACACTAATCTGGTGATCTTATTTTCATTGAGTTTCAGTGAGCCCCAGTACGCCACCAAAATTTGACCTCTCTCTGTGGTCATTTGCCATAAAGTCAGCCTAGAAACATGTATTGCTTCACTTATGTTCACGTTTATCAAACGAATAAATGAAATGATATCAGGTAGACTTACTATGTAAATCGGCATTTTACAGATGAACTTGCACTGTTGGCAAATGCTGCTTTTGCTTTGCTGTTTGCAAGCAGCATATATTAGAATTAGAATTGTGCATCGTCCCACACAAACAAACACACAAGTCGGGGGAAATTTGACCTCTGCATTTAACCCATCTGTGGCGCATGCAAGGCCACACAGCAGCGGACAGCTGAGAGCGTCCGGGGAGCAGATGGGGTAAGTGCCTTGCTCAAGGGCATTAGAGGTGCAGTCTCTTTTGTAAGTGGCGGGGGTTCGTCCATCCTTCCAGGGGGAGACCGCCTCCACTGGGCCTCGAGCCGGCAAACCCTTGCCAGTAGGCCACCTCTCCCTCCAATATATTTTTGGTTGAGTAATTTTGTGCTTAAACACAAAATTAGACGCTTGCATTGGAAAGATGCACAGATATTACACGGAGGCCCATCTCCACGAAACACATTGCAAGCTGATTAAGCTGAAGTTTACTGACAGTACACATGTTAAATGCAATTGCCATTGTGCAGCAGCACTCAGTGGAAGCTCAAAACACAAAATTACCTCAACGATTTGCTGACTGAGCCGAGTGAACACGGCCGGCAAACTAACGTCATCTTTCCCGACAGTCACAGTTCTAATAAAAAAAAAAGTTTGGCATTTTTCTCCATTAAACTGCTCTTTGAAGTGTGAGTCATCGGGGATAATTAAAATAGTTGGTTGGAGAGAAATGGTAGCCAAAAGCCCCATTGAACAGAAAAGGCATTATCACTCGGAAGAAAACAGAAAATGTTTCTATTTCAAAGACAAATACAGATAATTGTGAGCGCAAAAAGATGCTTCAAAGTCCCAGCTGAGTGTAGGTGCATAATTAAAGCCAAATGTTAGCCCGACTTTGCCAAAATGTTGGAGTGTCTCTGCTCTGGTCTTTTTAAAACCGAGAAACTTATCATGTTGCCGCTTAGGATCAGTACTTTTACCTCCAGCTGAGCCTCTGACCAGCCAGTACTTGTAAAAGTGTATAGTTACATATCAAGTGCGATTCAAGTAGGCAACTGGACTGGTTGAACATTTCTTGAAACTTGAAACTTGAAATTTCAAGCGAGGGGAATATACGGCAAGTGGACGGATCAGTCGACTGAGGGGGAAGAATATTGAAGTGGTATATTTCGGGCACGACAACATAATGACAACCTTCGCGAGAAAGATGAGCTAGTAGCCATGTTTATGGAAACCAGGGGGGCTCCACCCCAATCGTCACAGCAGCAGGTATCTGTCACAGGATTTCCCAGTTAACGCGAGGCTCGTTTGTTTTCTTAATGGGCAATGTAATTAACACCATCAGCCGAAACTCCGATTTTACAACTGACAAACTGCTATGGTCCTTCTCAGAAAACACTGTTCTCTCTCTTTTCCCGTGAAGTCACGGTGTCAGGAGAACACCAGCGAATGGGTTGATGGAAAAAAAAGAAAAAAAGACAAAAAGCGTGTCGAATAAAAAGGCGGAATCAGCAGGTGGAGGTGAGGAGGAGAGAGGGACATAAATAAGGTGAGAGGAAGGTGCGAGCGGGGGAGAGAGTGGATTGATTGTTGCCCTGCGGCTCAGGAAACAATCTTGGAGTGGCGGCGTTCATGACCTCTCGCAGAAGGCTTTATTACTCCGTGTTATCTGCAATAGAGAGGACCTCCCCACGCCGCGGCGGAGGACGCCCCCTTCACTTCCTCCGACCACAGCCTGCCGAAACGTGGTACCGCCCAAAGCGAGCTGATTGTCAAAGTGTGATCTTGATTGAGTTTGAAATGCACTCAGCTGCAAAAAAATATATAATTCCTTCTAAGTGTCGAGAAAGGGGGTTTCTTTCTTGCCCGATGGATGGATGACCTTTTTTTTTTTCTTCTTCTTTTTTTCAAAATAACAAAACCTACGAAAAAGTTAACCATTATATGACCGGAACACATTGTACAAAATCCCTTCAAAAATTACTAAAACGTGTATTTCAATTTGGTCCGTGTTTGGCTGGGTCAATGTTCCAAAGGCCCTTTCGTGACATCCATTGCCATTGTTGTACAACTAATGAAATCAAGGTGCATGTGTGGGATTTATTACAGTCATCAGTGATCAAGTGTTTTGAATGCAACTCTGCAGAATCGGAACCCTCTCCATATTCCAGTCCTGTATACAAAATACAAACTGTAATTACTGTGTAAAGCACTGGGGGGTTTACAACATAATTTATCTCACAGACCCAGTATACCCTGAGAATCAGACAATGGAAGAAGGCCATCTGACTGTGGCCCCCATAAATGAGAAAGGCTCGCGTTACGGCGTTTTATGATGGAAGAAAATCGAACGTCTTTGCTGAAGTCATATTTCATTTGCAGGGCTGAGGTAAAATACTTTGCGACAGTTGCTATCCCTAGCTCTCTCAAAATAAAAGGCACACACCCTTAGATATAAAAATAACTATATTCTGAGAATGAAAAGTGCAAAGCCAGGATGAGACCTGCTCGCCTTCTCAAGCTGAATGACTGGTATTAAAAAAGGGAGACATGTTTAATGATAACTGAAAATGTATTTCCCAAAACATCAAAACACTTTGGAGTAAGCTAAACATTTAGCTATTACTTGATAAGCCCTGTGTATGGTGTCACTGCACTTGATATAATAAACAATCTTCTCAGAAACTTTGCCCATCAACGACCTTTTTTTATAGATTCATTTAACTTCACCTGATGTTCAACATGTACAACAGCAGTAGCACCTGCCAGACGCTAAATACGCGCCCATACATTTCACATTGAAATGCATCACTTCTTTTGCGTTCACACTACTCATTTTAGGTTGAAAAGTGAAGTGTTTGTTTTGTGCATGCATTTGCATTCAATACATGTATTTGTTTTGTTGCTGCTCTGAAACCAAAAAGTATTTTTCCCTCATCAATCTATTTAACACCCCCATGATTAAGTGAAAACAGAATCCTTTGCCAACTGACGGAAAACAATGCGTGTAAAGGTATTTCTAATTGTATTATTTGTAAATACAATTCAGAGATGGGTTTGAAGGTGTGAAGGAAGGGAACTGAAAGTGGACAGCGAGACTATAAACATCTATTTAAGTCCATTTAAACGTTACCTCACCATATAGCCTGTCTCTGCACTGATGTATAAAGGCCTTTTCATTGATTTACTTACAGTTCAATTTATGAGCACTTTAAATGCTGCCTCTGCTTTCAGAGAATAAGCCGTCCCAACACTTTTGGGAATTTCTGGCATGTAAATAGTCAAATATAGACCGACATTTCAACACAAATGATTGTTTTTCATCATCCTCCCTCCAGAAGCATCACCATCAGTTTTAATTTTTATGTAATTATAAAATCCCTTATCAGTCGAAACAGAGTTGCACCTCACAGTTGGAGTCTGATTCTAATTGAGCGCCTCTTCAATCCCCCGGTTCTTTGAGTTAAGACGGAAAATCTGTAACTGGAGAGAGGGAGAGAAAAAGAGGGAGGAGGGGGAATGAGGTGAATCGGGAGAAAGTTAAAGTAAGTGATGATTAATCAGAGCCAACATGTGTCCACTGATGTCGCAGGGTGGCGTTATAATCCTTCTCAATGATCCGCGGCAAGCGAATTGGGTCCTGGCATTTGTCTTCAAATGTGACAGCTAATGGCAGCTGAATCTCTCGGCAACAGTTCCAAAGCAGCCCAGGAAATGTCTTAATCACTCCTACATGTCTCACTTCTGTATTCCTCTTTCATTTCGTCGCCATTTTTTTCCCCTTTCCCTCTTGCCCGGATTTTATCATTCATGGAGGGCAGAGAATCGTTGGTGAGCTATGGCTCCGTTTTTTGAGGCTGCGCGAGGTTAAACTGTTTCGGCCAAGCCGAGATATATGCTGTGTCAATCTATGCACTGAAATGCGCTGTTCACATTTGGGCAAAAAACATAGATTGATCATTCCAATAGTTTTGACACTTCACTTAATATTTTAATGTCTCTTAGTATGTAAAAATATGACAGCATAAAACAGCATACAGATCACTCTCACCTCCTGTCGTCCGTTTCACGTCTTTTCAAGTTGTTTCCTGTTTTATTCTTGCATGCTCATCCAACCGTGGTTTGATCAGTTTAATTTATAGACTTTTGAAAAATGTACTTGCAGCGGCCCTCTATCTAGAAGCTTGCTGGTTGCAAGATGTACATTTTCAGACCTTTTAGTTATCGAAGTGATTATTTGGAAACTAACTAACTAGAAACTATCTATTTCAGCTTTATAATGTGTACATCTCTTTCTGAGCTGAGGAATACACAACGGCCTCATTACTTTTTTTCTCGTTCTGAGATTTGACAAGGTCAGGCCCTCGAAGCTTGACCATATTTTGAGGTCAAAATGCCAAATCTTGTCTGAGGTGTTGGTTTATGTACCTGACTGTCCAACTTCAGTGTCAGTGTAGGCAGTGGGTCCTGCATGTACAGAAATGTAAGCACACTTATCATCGTACCATGAATAAATATATGATATGTCTTTACTTTTAACTGTAACTACTATTTTTCCCAAGCCATACTGTAGAGATGGCGAGTTATGGGGTTTGGCGGAAGGGCGGTGACTAAAAGTAGGCTTTTTTTTTTTTTTTGATGAGACCAGATCATTGTGGTCTGGAGGGACTCACTGTGTCTCATTGGAGACGGAATGTTTTCTCTTGCATTTTTTCAATCCTGACTTTTTGCCACACCTTCCATCTCCGCCTTCACTTTCTCCCTCTCTCTACTCTCCCACCTCATCGCCCAGACACAGTGATGCACTGGGCTTCATTAGAGACTCTCCCTTCTTTCCCAAACGCCTCTACAATGAGACGTCAGGGATAAGGGACCTATTTGTATCTATGCTAATGAGGCTGAGTGAGTCCATCCCTCCTGGTGAACACACAAGCACATGCTTATGCGCAAACACAAAGCACACGAACCCGGTCCTCCCTGCAGTGAGAGATGCATATAATATTCTCTTTCTCTCAATATCAGGGCTGTTGGAGGCTGCCCTTGCTGCTATTTTCTTTTATTCGAGGCTTTTCAAATTGAGAGTATTATCCGCTGGCGTTGGAGCTATAATCACAGGGCCTCAGCAGTCACTGCGTGGAAAGGCCTGCACTCTTTAATTTAGAAGGAAAACTGATGATCTGTGTTTGTGGTAAAAAACGTGTTTTAAACTACTGGATTACGTTGTAATTAATCTGCAGGGAATCTAAAACCAAAGCTGGGGCACCCCACCTCCTCCAAACATAAAAACATGCACACATACATTTGATAGTTGTTACTGGCCCCGCGCTTTAATGGATTTTTTTCAGTCATTTATTTTATGGTAATCAATTACTTTTCTAGAATGGCTCCAAACTGGATAATTAAATGGCGTCTCTCTATTTCACATTAATATTTAGTTGCACTTAACTTGTCAACAGCACAAACACGTATCAAGGACTAGCCAGTGCTCAAATCCTTTACTTCCATTAAAGCACCGACACAATAATAAAGAATAATAGACTTTCAAAAGTTTAAAATCCTACTTGATGGTTACAGGATTTGAAACATGGACAAATATGTAAATATACCTCACATTGGCACACACGCCAGCTGAGGGTAGGCTGTAGGCTGGTCTAACAGTGAGCACAGGCCAAAAGTACATTTTAAAAACACCCGTTTACCAACCGAAGCATCTCTCACAAACACTGACAGGAGCACCAAGCCACAGATTAAACACAGCAGATCCATTTTACCAGTCTGCATGGCAGCAAGGATCTTTTTGATGGCTCTCCTGTGGTCTGCACAGGCTGGGATGATGACGGATGATGTGCATTAAAACGGAAACCTTGATGGAGAATGCTAATAAGAAAAGGTTAAAAACTATGCTGATAAATGCCCAAACCACTAGGCCAGGAGGACATCTCTCAGTCAAACATTTTGGGTTCAGTTAAACTACAGTTTAAGATTCATTTTATTGATGAAAGTCATAGAATGCAGTTAAATAATGGTTATGTGTAACTGAATTATCAACAAAAAAGCCCAACCACAATTAAATGAATAAATTGTGTTTTGCGTGATGGATTACTCACCCGTTTTTATTAGACATGATTCTGAGTGGTTTCATCTACTATCGTAGCTGCAGTGGACACTCCCCTGAACAAAGGGGGGGGGGCAACAAAAACAAGGTGCATGTAGACCCTTTTTTTTACACATAGTGATCCCAACCCCATACAAATCCTCCCACATAAGTAAGACTGTTGCTTTTCTTCAATTCCAATTTACTGTTTCTCAGACGGTTCATCAACATGAAATATGGGATATAATGCCGAAAGCTCTTTATTGTAACCTGGCCAAACCATCCTCTATAAAAGTGACGGATAACATTAACATCATTAAAACCACTCTCCATTTTACGGGCTAAAAGCATGACACAAAGCACAGATAGTGGGATGCCACGTGAACAGGAATTCTCATGGGCGTCGACAATAAGCATTTCACATATTGCAGATGCAGTGGTGACTCAATCCCAAGAGTATAAACAAGAGAATGAAACCTTATCAAAACAGTTCATTTCAGCTGGTAATTGCATATTTCTGGCCTGTGGAGAAATGATAAAAATCAAGAGAAAGAGAAATCTTTCAAGACACGGTCCGTGGCATAAAAAAAAAATCTATTTTTATAGGCTTGGGTTTATAGATGGATTGTGCTTTGTGCCTGTAAATGGCACTCTGAAGCTCATCATTGCATGGTTATCAGACATTTGTTAAAAAAAAAAAAAAAAAAAAGATAAAAAGAAAATACGAAAATCGTTCAACCTCCAGCTGTCCCAGAAAAGAATTCAGAATGAATCTGATCTTTACATAAAAGCATGTGTGCTTCAATTACTATTGCAGTTGAATTTCTCTCTGTAGTACTCTTGAGACCCCACAGAGGTAATTGTCACTTTAACTGCATCTTGAATGGCACAGTTGCACTTTTATACAAATCATTGACTTGGCCCTTAAGAAGGATGTTGTGTCCTCAGAGAGTCTTCTGTGTTTGTGGATGCCGGGACAGAAAGAAAGAAGAGACAATGCAGTGTGGGATCTTAATGTTTGGAGTTAATCCGATGCCGGTCAAGCAGCTTCCAGTTTGTTTAATGTGAAGCTTCTCTGCTTTTAAATGCGTGTGCATGGAGTGTCTTTGGTTCTTGGGTCTGTAAACATGAACTGACTTGGACTTGATTGGATGGCTGTGCGATTCATTGCAAAAATATTTGTATACCTTAGACAAATAAGTAGTTGTAAGTAAGGAAGTAAGTGCTGCAAGTTTAGGAAGCACTCGAACAACTAAGCGAGGCTTGCAAGAGGAGCACTTACTTTCAATCAAGGAATAAAATGCCTGTGATTTCATGCTAATCTTTTGAATATTACACAGGACCACTACAATCACCAGTATCACAAATGACACTGGTAATTGAACGGCATCCTGGAATGCGGTACACTGACTGAAAAGACTTTACCACCCCTAAAGCCATGCAACTATAAGAATGTATGTGTACGCGTGTATGTGCTGCATGTGTGTATATGCACCATGAAGACTTTAGGGGTTTTAAATGTGTGGTTTGTATCATTTTTAGACATCGCTACATCACTGTCAAAAAATAGTGCTATCTTGGTGCATTTAATGTGAACAGATGGCACCACGGTGGAGAAGATTGGTAGTCCCTGTCTCACACTGTATGGCGCCGTTAACGCTGTTGTTCCGACAAATTATCACCAAATCTTCTGTAAACCCACTTTCCAGGTTTGATACTAAGCCATGAATTTCAATAGTCCATGATCCCAACCGTCAGAAAGCAGTAAGAACTACAATTAGAATATTATTGGTGCAGATGGGTAATAACTAATTACGACAGTGTGATTTACACAACAGAGCTTTTGACGCATCCTGTTCCACTTCAGGGCTTTGTTACGGAATATATTGTGTGTGCAATGTTGAAAAGGGATTTTATCATAATCTCGCATGCTTTGCTGTAACGGGGCTGTTCACATGTTACATATTTAACAATAATAATGCACTGTACTATATTTATCATCGGAAGACCTGTTCTCCATTTTCCCAATTTCCCATTAACCATACTCAGTTTCCCTTGCTACACAGATTCTAAACAGATGAGTGATACTCTTTAAAAATATCTACAAAACTACAACAGAAATTCCAGACTTCTGAAACAATTTAGAATAGATGACTATTTCAAGGTTGGGGCAAAAAGTCAACATAATAAAAAGCTCAAATGCACTCAAGGGGAATTGGATGCGTGTCATTTAAAAACGGGCCCATTGATTTCTCTTGTTAATCTCACCCGGGCACCATCTGTTCATTCTCAGAGATCATAAATCAACCTGACCTAAGCAATTGTTCGATTTGAGTTACACCGAGCTGACCAAAGGCCACAGACACATGAACGTAAGCATGTACTTATAATTAATATCACAATATCGTTGTTTCTTACCATTCAACAAGATGTATTGCAGAAAGGTTGAAAGGGAGGTTATGTGCGATTCCGGGTGTACAGTTTTGCCAAAATGTTTCTGAAAATCATCTTCACCCATTTTTCGCAATCACAACCATGGCATCATGGCAACGTCACTCACAGTCGATCAGGATCATGTTAATGGGACTCTAACTCTAGGCGTTGGACATTTTTTAAAGATTATAATCCAAGTAAAACAAAATACCTGTTACATCTTTACTGCCGGGGGGTCAGTGGATGATATGGCAACTTGGTGGGTAACATCACATACAAGTGACATATGCTGTCTTAAAGGTTGTTTTTAACTGTGACTATTTTGATGTTTATTTTGTTTCATCATTGAACTCGTATGTCCGTAACATTTTAGACTTAGCATGCCGACGGATGCAAGTGGGTAGACAAGCCACCGGCATAGGGTGATCAAGATTATTGAATTGGCTTAGCGTCGTAAACAGCACAAAACAGTGATTTCAACACCTTATATACATCTCCCAATTCGCAAGATAGCAGGCGTGGATTTTTTCTTTTTTTTCAGCTTCAAAATTAAAACAGTTAGGATCACATGTTGATCATCAATAGTGCTTGTGAATTCCTCTATCACACACAGAGTGAACTGTCTCCACTGCAATCCTTGTGATCATATATCATCATATATTTGCACAAGCTTTTGCGCAAGCATAATAACACATCAATGATACATAGGGTCTGCTACACGCCAGCATAGCTAAAGCAGTTTCCGGATTGAGGGGGCGTCGTGTGCAGCAGGCACTCAACACACATTTCATATTTACCTGCTAGCCCTTCTTTTTCTATGCTAATAACGTGTCATGTTGACGTCCATCAGTGAGGTATACTCAAAGAGACATAGATATGCATGGAGGGCCCACATAACATTTACATTCAAACAATAATGTTTCTGGAGTCTATATATGTCTATGTTTAAAACCTGCATATATGTACCAGCTAATATAACCTTGCCCAGTCCCATCAATATGGATTCTCATTGTTTGAAGCAGAAACCTCTCTATACAATTGCATGCTTTGTAGAAGGATGTAAACAAGCTACTGGATCTTATCGGCACCCCTGCAGTGACAATCGGCATGTCAAGGAAAGGGCTAGGAGTAAGTATTGTAGCACTTTTCAAAATATTTCGTTTTCCTATCATATAAAGTGTCTCCACAAACTGATTATTTTTATTATTTGTAAAAAATAATAAAAGGAAAACTCTGTCACATAATTATCACAGTAGTCGTCAGTTGTGTTAGCGCAGACATAATCCGTCTGTAGCTTTTAAAAAACAACTAACAGTAAAGCCAAGCCCGGAGTGAATAGATTTGTAGGGAAAAGATTTACACATATATATATATATATATATATATATACACCACACAATATGTACTGTATATATGTGTACACGTACACACGCAAAAGCAACATCATTTTGAGCCTGTCAGGCATCCAAAAGGAAAGAAGAAGACCAGGATCAGGACAAATATTAGCCACGGGAGAGAAATTGAATTGTGGTATGAGAAGAGCCAGTGGAGAACTGAGTTCAGGTAACATTGTGTTCACAGAACAACATTCTAAAGATTGCCATCACGTATCACAACAATAACAAGTATCGGATGTGTCTCGCACTCGCAGGAGATTTGATACTTACCCATAGAAGAAACCAAGGCAAGAAGCTCAGCTTTTATGTGTCTTATCTCACACTGCATAACACAACGTCCCTCTACATGAGACACACAGAAAGAGAGAGAGGGGAAAAGACAGAGAGATAGGGTAGGACAAGGAGGAGAGAGAGATGAGAGACATTTTCCTGATAAACCTTTTTTTGTTTGATCCGTGCATGTGTGGGAAATGCCAGCCCCTGGCAGAGGGGGGTGGATGCTTTCTGGGGCCCCGGACCACCCATTACATGCCGGACTCCGCAGACGGGCTTTGAAGCATGCTGTCTGAATCGCTCGGTGCTGCAGACATGAACTTCAGGCAGTGGCCTGGCCCTCTGCAGGCCAGCAGACGGGAGCACGAATACCTGGATCTCTTTGACAGTGGGCCATTTTAAAACAAACTATGAGTTACCAATCAGACTTGGAAAAAGTCGTCAACAAAGCGTTCGTTATTGTGTTTGGTAACACTTGATGTTTGCTGTGTTATCCTGTGGAGTTTTTTCCATTATCCATATGTCTATACGCCAAGTGTGTCATGTAATTAAACCATGGTTGATCAAGGTAATAAAACAGATATTGATCAGTGGTCGCCTGAAGCAAGAGGTCCTTTCTGTCAAATCACATAATGAGCTTTTATATGTGTTGCAGACTTCGATTTGGACTTAGTACAAGTTCAAAGACTGGACACGTTTCTGTTGCTCTTTTACAAAGTACACACATTTATAGACTGGTACTTTTGGTCACGTCAATGAGTTTTAATGTCCCCATTTATTTTTCCCCTTCTATTTCCCTGTCTCTTATTTCTAATAGCATATGCAAATTGTCTGCTTGGCAGATACAAGTTCTGAGGGGTACAAAAGGTCTGCCCCCAGAGGCCAGTTTGCAGAGAAAAATAATAATAAAATGGTTTTTGATGGCCCAAATGTGGTTTATTAATAAAAGCATCAAAATGAATCAGGATCATCGCACTTTTTTTGACACTTTTATGTCAACTCTATATTCCTGAACAACACAAAATGTCATTACTGCAGAAATGCTTTATTTTTGTCATTATGTTCTGATTTTGAACACATTAGATTTGCAACATCTAAATTACTACTATGTATTTCATATTTCTGTATGAAGGGAATTATCATCAAAGAATATATTTCCCATGGTGTGGAGGACCATGAAATGTGATTTATATGTTTTATTATATCTGTATATGCAATGATGTAAAGGACTTGGTGAAAATAAATGTGGACGATTTGAAATAAATAACAAAAAGGGAAAGGCATTACATTTGTTATTTTGCAGCAAGGACATTTTGGAGGAACAAATGATGAAAACCATGAAGAAATAAAATGTAATGTGAGAGAAAATAAAGGTTTCAAATAAATTCAATTAACGTCATTTTTGGATACCGCTGTAAGCGATGGGTTTAAGAGAATGTTGGTATTGTCGTTATTGAAATTGACCGATTTCCCAGCAGTTATTAAGTTAAGAAATAGTGCGATCAAAAAAATATATAATTTTAGGAATGTGGATTATTTACTTTGTCAATGCTTTTGAATGTACTTGTTTGCTGCATTTTTTTAATTATTAACTGACGCACACACACACACAAACACACAGCTTATATAGCAAGTATATCCCTATCTATCTCCATCTATAACAATGCATACTTGTTATCATGACCTTCAGGATGGACTTACTTTAGTCACAGTAGCATTTAAGTGCATACAATATGGCACTTGCCAATATGAATAGCTATGTTGCAGTCAATTCCTCTGAGTTACATTGAATGGACTGTAGGGTCGGGCGTAACTTCGAGGCTGCCCGTGTGGACAAGTGACATTTACAGTGCGCCATTGATTGTCTCAATTGTCTCAACACACAGGGTATATATATATGTGTGTATGTCCCTGACGTTGGCCGCACAGTTACAGTCCTGAAGAACTGGTCTCTCATTTTGCCATCACACACATGGGCTGAAATTGACACAGTCTCACACATTAACACTCTCTCCTGCTCACCGCTGTGCTGGTTCTTCATGTAAAAGTCAAGATTGTGCTTCATCACCTCAATTTGCCCTGGCTGCCGCTGCTCTCCAAATATGTATGTTGGAGAAAATAACATAGATTTATGGGTGGGGCGCTAACAATATTCTTGGTTATTGCTAGAAGCAAATGAATAAATCAGCATGCCAAGATGCTTGGGTTGTGCCGCCTAGCCTCATAAGAATATGTATTTGCATGCGTTTGTGTTTGTGTTCTATACGACACTTCGACACTTATTATTACACAGGCATGCATTTGTGTGCTTGTGCGTTAGTTTTTAAATGTGTTGAACAAACAAACCGTATTTGCTTAAACCGTGCCTGTCTGATTTATACAGTTGATTGCCATTGGTTTTCAGTGGCTTGGTGAGGCTGGTGAAATGCAGCCACTTGTAAAACTCAGCTTCCAAAAAACTACAACTCAGTTGAGTAAAGCCTCCTTTCCTTCTTATGTTTCATATTTCAAAAAAAAAATATATATATATATATATCAGCATGAGATTCTGCAGAATTACTGCAAATAACAAACATGTGCGTGTTCATCCGACTGGATGTATTTAAAGTAAACTATAAATTCCTGAAGGGGCCAAATGCATAATTTATACTGGGAGCTACATTGGTTGATATAATTAGCGCACTATAAAAATCCATATTTTGCAGCTCAAGGATTAAACACTGCTTGTCTTTTGTCAAAAAACTTAAAAGAAATACGAGCAATAGGCTCTGTATATCAGGCATGCAGCAATACCGAAAAATAATGTATACATTTATTCAAATGTTTGAAAATAAATTCATTAAAACAACATTGACCAGTATGCTTCCGAGCGCAACCTAGAGCACAATAGGAAAAATGAAATATACCTACTGCCAGGTCATAATAGCTTACATAGACATTTTCAGTATTTAGACAAAAGCCAGCTTTCCAGGACATTTGTATGCCGCCATCATATTTGTCGTTTGATTTTTTATTTTTTTTTTGTATTTCAAACCAATTAGTTTTTTGGTAGACATCTATCACCATGACTCATATTCCACTGCTCGTTCCATTTTTTTCATTGCCTTGTTCACAAAGTGTAAACAATGTGTTATCACGGTTGTACACAGAGTGGCTCCACAGGTAGAGAGAGAAATGACATTTGTGTTTATAAAAAACAAACAAAAAGCACAGCAATGAATCACAGAGGGTCCCTCATTCATTCGACTTTAGAATAAATAACCCGAACATTCTGTTTGCCTGCTGCACAGGGAAAGTGTGCGCTCGTTTTAGTTACTAGAATTGCAACATGTGAAAATCCTGCTCTCCACTCAAAATATAGTATAGACACTGGATATACGCTATGTGTGCTACATTCATATATATATACCTACATTAGAGGTTTTGACAGTCACTCCTGTAAAGCAGTATATATTTTCCTATCCATCAACAGCACTGGCTGCTCTGTGGAATAGCAGAAGCATAATGAAATAACATATGCTCCATCCAAAGCTATCAGTCTGCTCCTCTGTCAGCTGTCGCTGTGTCTCCCAAACTGAAACCCCAAACACGTGTCAAACAACAGCACAAAGATATTCATACAGCCTTGAACAAATGTGTAGTGAAAATACAGTTATAGTGTTCAAATATAGTATCTCCTGTCTCACGCTACAAGCCATTCATTCTTGCACTTTCTTTAAGAGCTGAACTATTTGTGTATAACTGGTCTCAAACTGCTTCCTCTTTTATTTTTGCAGCCTCCTTGTGTGCCTCCGTTCTGTTTTACTTCCTGCCATTGTTCAGTGTCCCTCCTGTGTGATCGTCCGTCCCGCCCTCATTAGTCTCACCTGTGTCTCGTTCTCCCTGTCTGTGTATAAAGTCTCTCTGTCTCTCATCTCGCTCTTGTTGGTCTGTGTGTTGTGTGTCCTGTCCTGTGATGATGTGTGTGTCCTGCCCTGTGATGATGTGTGTGTCCTGTCCTGTGATGATGTGTGTGTCCTACCTTTGCACCAGTAAAAAATGGTCATTTCAATTAACCATTCGAATAGTCGAGGCAGAAAGAAATCCTTTTGGTTAAAGTCAGTCACCATCTGTAAATATAAAGGGAAATAAGGAGAGAGGTTTCCCCTAATTGCTTCTCTCAGCAGAGAAATGAGAGCTGGCTGTAGGCCACAGTGTGTTCTCTCACTAAAGAGCACAGGAACATAGTTGTCCCTTGGTCACGTGTTTGGCCCCATCCGATTCTTGTGCCGTATTAAAGGTTAATAAGAATCAGAGGACCATCACAGATAGGTCATTAAGTTGATGGCTGAAGCCCGCAAGTGACCCATTTCACTATCATTTTCGAAAACAAACACTGGCCGCAAATATAGGTATATTTATTTGGAGTTTTGCTGTGGAACATGAATGTAAAAAAAACAAACCAGACAAGTTGGATCTAAGGATGGTCGTCAACGAACCAGCTTGATTAATTTACTTATTTCTAGCCAGAGTGTTCTGCGTTGGCTTCTTCACTATGGTCTACTGTTTACTTTCACATTCTGTTTATTAAGCTTCAGTTAATTCACATTCAGCAACGTGCAAGTGACCCGTTGTGTAAGCTGTGACATCAGCGGAGACTATTTAATGAACTCTGCCGAACAATGTGATGGAACTGCTGTGAAGTTATACCTCATCGTATTTCTTAATTTAATCAATTCAGGAGCAAATTTATGTCCACTTTTCCTTTTTTTAATTGAAATAACTTGTTTATCTTTGGTGCCTCTTCCCTGCCCCACCTCCTCCTCCCCCTTTTCTTCCGTATTTGTTGCAATACTTGAATAAACATGTCGAGAAAAAATCCATACGAGCTGCTGAGCTGAAGAAAAACGGAAAACGTGTTCTCTCTCCCCTTCAAGGGATGTTTGATGACATATTGATTTAACGGTGTGTCTGAGGAAACACAATTCACACATCATGCTGTATTTTCTTATTGTGTACCATTTGTCTTTATCGGTCAGTGTATTGTGTCTCGTTGCACATTTCTTAATTAAATGTTGATGGGTACTTCAACGATAGACTGTGTTTGTGTTTGTGTGTGTCCATGTGTATGTTTGTGTGTGGGTAGAGGGGTTGTCAACTCTAGCACTTTTATAAATGAGCAGAGTAATCGATCATGGGGTGCTCGACCAACTGTCCAGACCTCAGAACACCAGAAGTAATGACCAGAATGTCGTAGGTAGTTTAGTTTATGATTCCTAATTGACGCTTGTCTCCCTGTGACAGCGTAGTGCCTCCCTTTTGACTGACGTGTGCTCCAGAGCTGGGTAGCATCTGGCAGACACCAGGTAGGAACATGTGTTAAATGGGACACTGATAAAAAAGAAAATGATTCTAGCATATTTTCTTAGCAATAATGCACAATTTGAAGACAGAAGTTTAGTTTTAAAACAGTTTAATAGTCCTGCATACGAGGACATTGTATAGGACTTTGGGGACCTCAGGCAAAAGGGACGTGGGGGAGCCAACATCAAACCAAACCCTCCTCCATATCAATCAGATGAACCCATATTAGGTTCAGCATCCCTGGGCTGTGGTCTCTTATCCATCATTGCAGTGAAGCTTAAGCGCAGCATTGATAAATCCTTTTACTGTTGAAGCCCGTAGACTCCAGAAGAATCTGGCTGAGAGGAGCCACAGAATGTGTCATTTTGAGTTCAGATAGCGTAGTCTCCTTCATTAAAGCAAGCTTTTGTTTTTTTTTTACCAGTCTTGTATTCATCCTGTTCTATGTTAATTCCTATCCCCATTGTGGTTGTCTCCTATGACCTTACTTCATAAAGCATTTGTTATCAGGATGTCTCAAACCTAGTCATTTAAGACTGGGTATGAGCCGATTCCCAAAAGGTTTTCTGAAGCTTTAATTATTGATGGAAGAGAAGGACCACCTGACCGACAGATTAAAATGTAATGGTCCCGGCCAAGGCTTCAGGTTTTTCCTTGATGCAGAGCAGCAACAGAGAGGTACTCATCAGAATTGAAGGAGGCAACTATAGAAAGGGTCAGTGTGAGGACCCAGACAGATCAATGTCAGCAGGCTGCTACAGTGACTACTAACCAGTACAGCTATAAAGAAACTATGACATGATGTATTCATACATGATCACTCCCTTGACAAAACTGGAATTCAGACCTTCATCACAACGACCTGTTGAATGTGTGAGTGTTGAAGAATTGGAGTGGTCGGGGGGGGGGGGGGGGGGGGGCGGGGGGGGGGGTGGTCGCAGGGGGCAGCTCAGTGAAGGATGCCTGAAATGGCAAGTATGATGGAGAGTTCGAAATGAGTGACTTTGCATGCGTCGGTGGTGAGCATGAGACCGTGTGTGTGACCAGACTGGTGACGAGCAAAACGATTCCCAGGACAGAGAGAACATCATTTTTGTCCCAAATCGGATTCGAGTAGAGCAGAAAGCTCTGATGGCTATAACCAAACATTAGGACTATCAGGGATAATTGAATACATATTAATGGTAAAAAAATATATATTTAATTGTAAGTCAATAATTCTGATAATGTCTAGGCGAGCAGAGAAGGTCTTCTTGGCCCTGACGGAATGCCAGTGACATATATGCAGATATCAACAGAAATGAGCATGGACGGTTATTATATCCAGATGTTTCAAACATTGCCCACATCTGTGTGGGTGGGACAGAAACTTCAGAAAGGGAATGAACACATTTGTGGGTTAACTGCGCTCATTCCGATTCAAGTATGAAGTATGACGTGCTTACATGCAAATGATCACAAAATACGTCTTTTAAGAATAAGGTATCTCGATTTCCTACACTGCACAGAAGAAAGAGCTTGTGCCTATTTGTAGGTTGTGTCTTTGGGCATATTTCAGGCATGTATCCGAACCAATTCACGCTCGCTACTAACTTTGAGGCTGACAGTCTCCGCAAGTCCGCGTCCCTCTCAGCACCTCAGGTGATTTTGGAAAGTGTTGCTCAGAGCAGCTGCTGAGTCTCCTTCAAGAAACTTTGTGGCAAAAAAAAAAAAGAAGATATTCGACTCCCCCCAGGCCAAACGTAAGCTGCGCATTCAACAATAAAAGAGCCAAATAATTACTGGGCCCGAGGAGGCGCTGTGTCTGCAGCCCCCAGTGGTGCTTCACACATTTCTGACTGCCTACAGGCCTGTGGAACAAGCAGATAGGAGGAGCTGATCAGAGGCAGAAGGGTAGTGATGAAAAGTCAGGCAGAAAACAAGAAAGATGAAGGTATTGAGGATGGAGTGTGGGACGAAGAGAGGGAGGACACAGCACATTTTTAAGTCTTCCGAAACTTTAAACTTTGAACGTGCAAGACGTGTTGTCTGTTTCAACTTGCGGAACTTTATTGCTGATGCATGAGGGGTGGAAGTGATCTTCTTTTCTGGGAGTCCTGCTATTTAAACGCTGGTATATTAATAAAGCCCATGTCTCTGGGTTTACCTCTCAGCGGGAGCATGTCAGAGCTCACGCCAAGAAATTGATAGGTATCGTTTTCCGTACATAAGAAAACTCTTCACTGCTTTTACCCAGAAACCAAAAAGACTACCACTTGTGGGTAGAAGAGCGCACTCCTGCTCAGACGTTTAACTCATTTAACACAAGCCAAGTTTAGATTCATCCATTTCCCTCTTTATGATGGAAAATAGAAGTATAATTTCTGAAGATGTGTCCGAGAAGGTGGACATGGGTAACCTGAAACTAGACCTCAGAAGCTCCGCGCCTGATCCTGGTCGGTCAATATTTGAAGAGCTTAGCCCCCCCTAATCCCTCCCCTGAAGGATGAATATGACAGCAGGAGTACAAGGCACAGACCCTAAAGTCTGGCTCCATTAAAAGAATGCACAATGCACGCTATCTCCAAAGCAAACAGCAATTTCTCGAGGAAATATATTGAAAATTGTGTTTTTATAAATCACGTGTCACTTCGGAAAGACAAACTCGAGGTCCTCAGTCTGAGAACAATCCTACAACAGGACGCATGCAGCTCAAACGTCTTCTCAATGAAAACCACGTCCATGTGGGCAACGCCATTCATCTCAAAATAGATTTTTCCCTGAAAAACAACACTGCCTTCTCAAACCTATGTGCTATCTGCATTATATACAGCTATACGTGTGCTTCTTGCTGTCTTCTCAGTGAGAAGAGTCCTTGCCAAAGGGCAGTACAACTTATGTCTGTTTTCAGCTAGTTTTTTAAGACCTGCATTGTCCTGTTTGCGCCGCCTTCACCTGACTAGGTGACAGCTGGGGGCTTTGCGAGATGGAGCTGAGGGGCTCGGCCGACTCGATCATCATAAAACCGAGAAAAAATCTAAAGCCTGAGAGTGCTTCTTACATACGGTCCATCTGCCTCCCTCCCAGCATTGCCACAATTGCTCTGTGCGGCCGCTTTGTGGTGTTGCTGTGCAGGCCGAAGCCCTGACAGCTTTCAAAAATCCTGCCCACCCCGCAGTTGACAGTTTGGTCTCCTACTCGGAGAGAAATCCTGAATCATGTACTCGCGCTGAGCTTGAGTCAATACCTCCTCCTTCTACACTGTTGCAGACAGCAAATGTAATGCTAAAGCTAAAGAACAACAACTATATAAAGTATAAATGCATCCTTGAGGCTGAAAACCGAGGGACGACAACGTTTATTGATTGTCTATTGTAAAACTTGTATACCTATTTAGAATGATGTCTATTAATCAACGTGAACGCAAATAATAAATGCTTTATTAAGGGAGAGATGGTCAGGGACAGTGTTAATTCAGTGGTCCTGAACTGAATTCCCATTGTTGCAAATAATTGCACCCACATGTGTCAGACACCAGTTGCGTGGCTCCATAGGAGCAAGTGTCTGGCAGGGTGCTTGGGAGCACCTCACTGGCGGACAGCATATCACCACCGATGTTTTTTTAATGGCCATTATTTTATAGCTCAAACGAGTTTGGTCACACACTGACAGGTTAGGAGAAATTTAAATAAAATTGAGTTAACTGGTTAAACTTATGTTTGATGTGATGTACATCAAACCCTTTTAAACTATGCTTTGTTGTTTTGTGGTCAATGTTGGTCAAATGATGGTGAACTACTCCAACTACTAATCCAGTATATTACTATGATTCTATTGTTTTTACGATTGCTTTAATGTGTTGTGTGAGAACACATTATTATGTGGTCCATAGTGCCCTCAAATGCAGCGGGATAGTCTGCCTGTCGACTCCTGCATACTAATGAAGAGCTTTAATTGGAATGTGCGAGCTATCAATATTGGCATATGCCCTGGTAAACCGCTGTGTCCTATTTATTAAAGGTATCCATGTTCCGTCTCCTCTGGGGATTCCAGAACACAAGGGCCTGGTTTACTGTCTTATTTCTCAACATCAATAATCTTTTGTTTATGCAACTGCGAGACTCGTACACACTCTGTGTCACCGTCGACAGGCATCACTAATCTGCAGACAACCGTAGAACAGACGCTGCATCTGCTGTACGTTTCACAAACCAATCATGTACTCCTATACACCGCCGATAATTGGAGTGCCTTTAAATGATATGAGAGGAGCAAAGAGAATGATGACTCCATCAATAAAATGTACACAACACAACACACTGGTTTTAGTCTCGTCATCAAATGTCAAATGAACATGTTTTGCAACAACTGTCTATTTGTCTGAGCTGGGAGTGTGTGATAAGACACAGCTGAAAACTCCCTTTAAATTCAATGCGGCTAAATCTCGACAGAACTTAATAAAAAGACTGGACCATGCTGCAAGTTGACGTAAAAAAAGGAGACATCATAGATTTGAACCCTAAAGATTTGGGAAACCTGCATGGACACAGAGAGACAACTCACGTCAGCACTGTTTCATTACCAGCTCCATGGTAACGACTTCAGCATATATTTTTTTTCATCCTCTGTTGTGTCTCACGTCACAGTTTCCAAGAATGTCGTTTTCAAGAACCTTTCTTCTGTAAATGTGAACACATTCATTATATTAGGGGAGGATATTTTTCAAGCTGTGAAATATGTTTGTCTTTATCCTGTTTTTCTCAAGTCGTGGGGCAACTAATGAATGCTGTTAAAGCAAAGAGACCTGATCTGATTGAAATCCCTCCTTGCTTTTGATGTTGAATTTGGCTTTTCTTTATTGAGCATGACAACTTCTGCTTTCAAAAAAGCTTTGTGGCGTTTATTTTGTGATAAAATCACATTCAAAAGTACAATGTATTTCATTGAAAATCTAATTTTACTTCAAGTGGAAGTATCCATTCAAATCATTAGGCTGTAGCCAATGATCAAAGTGAAGATGCACTTTGCTTTTTGCGATAACACCATACATTTATGCAGCATTTATATTGGTTTAAAAGTAAATAAACCAGAAATCGTAACTATTTCAGTGTGAGACAATTCTCTCCACTAAAAGCCGTGGGCCAAACTGCGGCTGTGAGTCTGTCCAGCTTTTATGATAAGAAATGCAATAACATTTAATGAATTATTTATCCCAGAGTGGGGAAATTGGGGTAAACTGCTGTTTATGGCAGCACTTAAGCTGTCGAGTGTAAGAGGGCAGGTCAGGACAAGAAGCGACAACGAGAGGAATGAGACGGAACGAGTACCTATATCGGCGTCATTCAAATCAATTCATTGTACGTGGTTGGTGCGAAAACGTGATTGCAGCTGCGTTACATCCTAAGTGAATAACTATGCGTCAATACGAAAGCTGGACAGGTGGGATAAGTCAAAAGTTTTTCTTTTTCTTGCGTGAGAGTTGACATGACCGTAAAAAAAAGGCAGCATATGGTCAGCTGTGGCTGTGGGAGGTGGGGTGCTGAGGATGCTGGAGCACCTCCTGCTTGCAGATGATGGGACACACATTGTGTAATTGGCAGGTCACCAAACGCTGTCACAGGAGCTGCCACTGCAGTTCAGTGGTGCCACCGGGAATCCCACAGCCAGCTGCCGCTGCCACTATTTGGTCTTACTGTCTCTCTCCGGGAAAGGTTAAAGCACATAAGAAGGCCGTGTACATTTATACTTTGCTGCAGTCTTTAAAAAAAACTTTATTTGTGATTTTGTACACACATCTCTCACAGATCTACAATCCATTACATTACATTTGGCTGAAGCTTTTGTCCAAAGCGGCTTCTAATAAATGCATTCAAACCCCTGAAAATAAAAACTCAGACCCGCAAGAGCTATGCCGATACATTCATTTAAAATAAAACAAAAAAAAATGTAAGCTACACATATGCTGTATAAACAAAGTCCTCATGGTTGTCATTTTAGGAAGAAATAACGTATTAGGAGGAGAGGCTTTTTCCTGTTGATTCTTTTTTCTGCCGCTAATAAATAAACCAGCATTGGATTAACTGATAAAGTTAGCATGCAAATAAAAACCCACTGAATATGTGATTGCTGCCAACAGCTGTCTCCTGGTCTTTCTTTCCCCTTGAGTGAGGAGGTTTATTAAATGCCTGTAGGTAATATTCAGTAGTAGGTAGACTTATGAGCATCTCCATTTATGCGTGAACTAGCTGTAATCATGGCTCATTGTCTCTGATACAGGATTCTGACAGGATTGGTCACAATAAATGACATTTCGCAAAAGATTGAAGCGTGGAAAGTGGAAAAGAGCGAACATCTGCCCAGATTTGACTCGTTGTTGAGGAGAGGTAAAGGATGCAGGGCAGATGTCGAAATGGTGTTGGAGTATGTCAAAAAAAGGTTGTCAGCTCACCAGTGTATCATCAGTGATCTGTGTCACGATTCAAGAAGCAACGCAGACAATCAAAAAGCCAACATCCCAGCTCGCATTATTCATTTAAAGATTCAAAGCCCGCAAACCTTATCAGTGTCATCTCTGTTTCACAGATTTCGTTCCAAATGGAAAAACGATTTCACAGTCCTGTCTGAGACCATCATGCAAATGAATGCCAAAATGTTTCGAAGTCAGATGATAAATAAGTCATATTTATGCGAATATGAGTCTTCCTTGTCAGTTGCCAGGTTTTTTTTCAGCCAACTCTTTTTAATTTTTGAAAATGTAAGATCGCAAGTTGTGTTGACGTGGATATGTGATTATGATTTCCTGGACCCTGATTTCGCTGCTTTGAATTTATACTCGGAGATTAGCCCATATTTTCAAAGAAGGAAGTAATTAATTAATAACCATCAGTCATTAAGAATGAATTATTCTCCCTTGCATGGTTATTGAAATGGTCAGGATGCTTACCCTCTGGTAGTATTTATCCATATGGATGGAATAAAAGGCTTGTAAGAGAATGGATATTTGTTTGTTATACTCACAGTATTCATAAAATCCCCCAAAATGTTAGCCAATAGTGAATAAATATAAATCTAAGAATCCATGTCTGGAAAAGATAAATATGTATTACTTACAATTGAAATCCCTGTTCTGGTATAATGTGTTATGTTAAGCCATTATCACAAATAACCCTCAAGATAGAACATGTACTACTGTCGGAGGGAGGAAATAGTGGAGCGGTGAAATCATAAAGTTATGGCCATTCAACTGAATGGGTGCCACCCGCCTTGAAACCCAAGAAGAAAATGGCTATATGTTCAATAATGTTTAGCAACATGAACTGTAATGTAAAAGTGGGTTGTATTTGTCTTTATTTCAAATAACTCATTTTAATGTTACGGCGATCAATTGGTTTAGGGTGCTCATGTAAGATGCTTTTATAAGAGTCTTTTCAAATCTCAGGTGAGGACTGATTATTCATACTAAGAGGTGCCTTTATTAATGAGAATTTGTAAACTGCAAGGACCAGACATGAAGCTTTCAGTCCAGAAAAATACAAAAAAGTTGTTGTATTTCTAATTGTTATAAAGGGCTTGATACAGGCTAGTCTAAATAGGAAAGTTAACGAAGAAGACACAGTGTGATTGAGGCGTAGATGAGAGTCCCTGCAGCAGATGGGGAAAGAGAAGGGCCAAATCTCGAATTGTTCCTCAGATGGAAGATATCTAGTTTGGTGATATTTTTGATGTGTGACTCAACAGGGGGTGGCGTCTAGCATACCACCTAGCCTAGCAAATCAAAGGGTTATTCTCCTCAAGGGTACATTCCCCAAAATTGTAATACAGCACATAGCTGGAATGGTGTGGCTACACTCGGTCATTGTAGACCTCCAACACGATGCTGGAATAAAACCGATGACTGAACTCAGGGACGTTTCAAGACACTCTGCGGGCCGCAGGCAAAAATAATAATAAATAAATAAAACAAAGCTTTCGACAGCACACAAGTACCATGGGGCCTCCTATAAGGGGGTTCCTGAACGTGTCATTGCAGTGCCCCCTCATGGCAAGTAATTTAAGGGTTTCATGTTGTCGTTGCTGTGGACCAATGTAAACAGCCGTCTTTGGGGGCCCCCTTCTAGCTCGGGGCCCGAGGCATTTGCCTCGTTTGCTTGCCCTGTTGTGACGCCTCTGACTGAACTTACTCTTCAGAAATACCATTTTCAGCACTGGTTTACAATATCACAACACAATCTCAGCAGCTGCAGCCCATGTGAATGTCAGTCACATTTTCACTGCCGCTGCTCCATCAAGAAAATATCTAGTAAAATAATAGTCTCCAGCTTTTTAATTAACTTTTTCATTTCTTTTATTGGTAATGTTCTATTTTATTGTTCTTTTATTCTTCCTATTGACTTGAAGGCACACAGGGATAGAAGTATTACCTGTCTTTTTGAACTATTTTTGCACATTAAAAATAGCTTGTGGGAAGATTCGAATTAACTGCTCACTATTAATTAATGCTATATAATGGAAGTGCTCGGTCTTTATAGTTCTATGCCAATTCTGGTAATGTGTTGTATTCTTCCAGTTATATGAAATCAGTTATTAGAAAGAACAAAAGTTCAAGTCAAGTTAATGTCTATAAAACACAGAAGTCAGAAAAATTAAACTACTTCGCCATGGTGGGTTTATGGTTGAACTGTCAGGGCATGGAATACATTCGGGGAATGAAAATAAAGTGTTTTCCATTTCATTTTCAAGGAACACAAGTGGCAAAATACCTGGAATTGGTGCGCCGAGCGAAACGTGGAGGAGTAAGACATTAGAAACTCATTTCAAAAGAGGACTAATCTTTTTGTCCATTCTGCTAAAGCTGTTACACATGCATTACACAACATGGTCTGGACACCTGTGTTATGACTTACTCGCTCTCTGAATTTCCCCATAATAGAATAAGATACTGTTTAGGATTTAGTGGCTTCAAAGTAGCCAGGATAATTGCGTTGCGTTAACCGTGTGTTTGGAGACAACATCTCACTAACCGTTGCCTTTGTGAAAAGCCCACCCTGATAAAATCCTAAGGGTGTGTCCCTTCAGAGGACCCCAGCTGTTACGTATGCAATGTTACAACGCATCCATCACAGCGTTCTTTTTCTTCCCGCTTCTGTGCGGAATTCATGGTCACTCCGGATAACTCACTCACATCATTTGCTTCTCTTCGCACCTCCCGGTGGTAATGCGAGATGTTCGAGGACAAAATCATTTTTTCAGTTGTAATACCCTCGCTTACCCAAGCGCAACTATTGTGATGCACAAGCATCGGAGCAGTCAAACGAGTAGCAAGAGTGCGTAAGAGTGAGAGTTAAACAAAAAAAACACCTGGTGTCTAATGCTCACCTCAAGCACGGGTAGACATGGCTTATTACAGAAAGAGCAGAGAGCACATGAGCGCGGCGATGAGATGAGAATTGAAAAATTCTCCAAATGATATATATGATTCATCGAGGGGAACAGCATCTCTGACACTCATTTCGGGCTGAGGAGGATATTATAGGGCCGTGACTCTTCGACCATACGGGACCGTAGCTTTAAATATTTCCTCTGTCGGCCAAGATGTACATGGAAAGGGGAAGAAGGAGAAAAAAAGGTCCGTTTTGCTTTTAAGGAAAAAATGAACATGGTTCCATGTCATTCATCAACAAAGTTCAAATGTTACGTGCGGCACTGTTTCAACCACGTGAACACATGTTTAACCATGGTATAATTGAAGCAAAACTAATAAAGGAATTATGTTCTGTGAAACACAGCAGAGGATGATATACCCATATTTCCTCCTCGGGAAGACAAACCTCAAACCTTCTCTCTGTGAAATATTTTTTTGAAGGGATTAGAACGGCCTTGATGACATAAGGGAGTAAGAGAGGATGCGTGGTGTGCAGAATGGAACATAGAGTACTGCAAGGAAGGCTGGAAGTACTTGTGTTAAATCTGGCATTGCGTGACCCTAGCATGTTCCGTTTCCCTTTTTTGGTTCCCTTTGTTCCCCTTTTTCCTCGCTTGTGACCATGGACTATTACTTTATTTTTGCTGAGTTTTGAAGCCGAAATATGATTGTTCAGTGTGGTCCACCAGAGCTGAGTCATCCATATTCTCTAGAAAAACAAATGCATTAACCACCATAATTGCCTATGTGTGGTGCACATCTCACAGTCTCAAGTTTGAGATTTTACGTAGAAATGATTCTGCAATCCTAACGTGTGACGGAACGTTTTTAATCAGTAGTGCCAAGTTATTTGGACTTGAATTTGTTATGATCTGCCCCGAGCCCTATAATTCAGACATTTTAGTTGTTAGGGAAAGTAGCGTAAGAGTGGCAGTTCGTAGAAGGAGAATTCTTAAAGCGTAAGACTCGCTTCAGAACATCAGGCAGCTTAAGAACGGTCTCAGTGTTGCAGGGAAGATTTTCTTTATCATTGTAGAAAATCACTGCTGGACTTACTACTTGTCCTCCTTTGTTCCATCTCTCCTTGTGCACCCTTCCTTCTTGTGTATCTGGTCTTGTCCCGCTTTGTGTTATATTTTGGACGTTCTCTCTCTGTCTGTGTGTCTGTCTAGTTTTACTTCCTGCCATTGTTCAGTCCCCTCCTGTGTGATTGTCTGTCCCGCCCTCGTCAATTCCACCTGTGTCTAATTAGTCTCACCTGTGTCCCGTTTCCCTGTCTGTGATAAAGTCTCCGTGTTTCTCAGTGTCTCTCATTTGTCTGTATGCTGTGTTTCCTAGCTGGTCGGTTCAGTTCTGTTTCTCACAAACGTCCTGCACACATTGGCTCCTCCTTTTGCATGCACCCTGACAGATATGAGGAAGTTCAAGAGAGGCGTTCCTCTTCCAACCTGTCCTCACAGGACTGATGAAAGCGCACAAAAAAAAACATCCGATTTCCTAAGCAGATAAAACCAAACTGCCCTGCATGGATATCTTAGTGTTTGGCACATATTGCTATCTGAGCCAAATAAATAATAACAAAGTGTTTACACCTGAAACAGAAACTAATATCAAATGTAATTGCATTAACTAATTCACAGAATTTAACTGAAACACATCAGCACTTACAGGGAAGGAAATAAAAGACAGTACCTATTTAAATGGGTTATACAGAACATATTCAGGGAAAAACCACAGAGAAGCTCAGCTCTGATCTTTTCTTACACGGTATGTACAACCCAAGGCCCGTCAGTATATTATTAATCTATAATCAACCCATTCTAACTGTCAGCTTGTTCACCAGCCACAATGTATTAGGATTTAACACTTTAAGGATTTTGCCTACACAGTAATGTCTGGGGAGAAAAGACTGACTATGAGCCAGCTTTCATCCTGCCAATCACAAAGTGTAAGCAGGAACATAAAGGCATGCAGTTTTTCTATGGATTCATGGGAAAGGTTGTGGATTAACCTTTTCTCAATAATGATGTTGATGCGTGTGCATTTATTTTTGTCTTTTTTATTTTTATTTCGCAGGGACAGTGGGATGTTCATCAACATAACTACTCTCTCAAACAAAGCACAATATAATCAATGTTTTCTCCCTCTCTCTCTCTCAAATATTGTATCACACACGCACACACACACACACAATCACACACAGTCAGCATCAGAGGAAGCACTAGTGCAGACCCTAAAGCCATGTTATAAGTCAAGACAGGGTGCAGGGTGCATGTAGCTCTAATCCTCCAATTAATTCTCATTCCCCACAAGTAGACGACCCCTGAGAGCTTCTTGACACTTCCATTAAAAAGTAAAAATGAAACACAGCATGAAGGTGAAGAAAGAGAGATCTCTTTCTTCTGCCCATCTCTATGGAGAGCAAACTTTTACAACATTTTTCGACAAGAAGGGAGAATTTCTTTACTTTCTTCGTATCCTCATTTCCAACATTTCGTTCACAAAGTCACAGCAGCTTAATTCTATTCAATTATATTTGTGTCACAAATAGCATGCATTATCTCAATGCTCTTTACACAATAAGACCAATACCTTACGATATTTGGTTTGCATATGTCCTGTTCATTAATGAATGCAACTTTTCTGAATACATTTATATAGTATATACAGACATTCGTAAAAAAAAAAAAAACTATCACAATCATACAACGACATCACACCATCGGAACACATCCGGTAAACAAACAGACAGACTTAGGGACACTTGCCCAGAGAAAAGCTACACACTCAATCACACAACCCCTCTGTGATGGGTAAATATATTTGTGATATTTCTGAATTAATCAATATACAGGGATAGAACAGGTTTACAGCATACGAAAGAACATCAAGAATGTGTATTAGTTGTTAGTGAAGTTTGTTTTTTTCTGTTTTATGTCTGTTGGACACACACACACACACACACACACACAAACAAGCGCACACAATATAAATGTAGTTGTCGTGTGCCGTTTGAACAAAACCACTCACACTCTGTCCCTTCTGCTCACTTAGCATTACAGCAGCTCCAGTTCTCTCTACTGTTGGGCAGCAAGTAATTGAAAGCTGCACTCGCTCACTCACAAAATACTGGTCGGCGTCTGGGTTTCGCTTGTGAGAAGAAACAGAGATATTTCACACAAGTAGACAGTAGAAGTTTTATTTTCTACTATTGTTCACTACTACGACAACATGAAAGCCGAATAAAAGTGATGTTAAAGGATTTGTTTGCATCCAAAGCTTACCCGTAAGTGCCAGTATGCTACTTGTGTGTCACTGAGGCTGTCAGTGGATTTAAGATTCTTTTTTCCCACAAATCTGTGTCTTCCAAGAACCAGTGACAAGAGGTATCGACTGTACATGACTGAGTGTAAGATTCTTCTACTCGCAATATGTGTGTTTGTGTCACCGTGGTCTTGGTCTTCCGACATTGCGCCATACCCCCAACACACACACACACAGCCTTTTACTGAAATGCTGTTCCACAATACTCCCCTTCCTCTTTCCTGCTATTTGCAAAACCTGCCATGCCAGGGAAGAGAATGTTGGAAAGACGTATTTTCTGAAAGCATTACTCTCTGCTGAAACCCCTATTCTTTCTTGACAGCTTGGTAGTTTTTTTGTCTTATTCCCTTTCTCCTTCAGTGGAAAAAATAGGGGAACTTTTATCTCGGCTTACAATTTATCATTGAACAGCACACAGGGTATAATTTGGCAGTGAGCGTAGTTTGGCAGGTGATCTGCCAAAGGTTAAACATAGAACCCCAGGTTTGTTAAATGTGTTGGACAATTATAGGTATACAATGGAACAAACTATCAGGTAATTCTTTTTTTCTCAAAAATAAAACATCAGTTCCTCCTCTGCTACTGCCGTACCACATTTCAGATGAGGAATAAGCACTGGACCCACTGGTCAAATGCCTTGATAATGTTGTCATCCATTCATTATTACCATTTTTATTTTGTGATACCCTTGTTTCAGAAGGACTGAAGGGTTATTTCACTCAAACTAACTAATATTTATTCACCTTAACACCTTTTAAAACCTTTCAGGGTGCCTGTTGACACTGCCATTTTCATTTAGCTATCATTTTTACTCTGGGCTGCTTTACATTAATGTGTATGTAATACATATTCTGTCTGATTGCAAATGGTCTTGGCTGTTAAAGTCTTGCTGGGTATGCACCATATCACGAAAACATGTTGAAATTGAGTCATGTTTTACATCATTATGTCATTATTTATCTTCATGAAGCTCATTATTTTCGGTTGGTTTCATAACTGAGGTCATAGATAAAAGGAGTTTAAAGAAAATTAATAGAAATAAGAGGTATTTATTACATCTAGCTGCAAAAGTGCATGTTAAGGGTTTTATAATTTTTTATTCAATATATATTTTTTACATAATTCATATGCAGTGAAATGCAGATGGGAACGCGGTGTCAGACTTTTGGATATATTTCAGTCCTTTAAATGGCCCAATCCAGAGCATGTGTAGCAAAAACAGCACCTGAGAAATTGCATATCATAAGCATCCTTGTTACAAATGTTTTGCAAATGCTTAAATAATTTGCATCATGCAATGATGGTCAGGGCATCACCCAGGCTTTACTGTATAGGTCGACCTGTAGTCAATGTGAATGTGTGTAGCCAACTGAATTTGATGCTTAATGTTACACTAAAAAGATACCCCAAAGTTAGCCACAGATATCCACATATACAACCAAAGCTTTTTGTTCGATACAAGCAGATGGGGTGAAAATGTGTCCTTTAGCTGTCTCGAGCTCTGTGGCCCTGAGCCAGTTTCTTTCCCGGTAGCTTTTTACTTCTGTGGTTTCTTTGGGAAAACTCTCCAGGTCAGTCATGCAATCATGCGGTGTTGCTCTATTTTAAACACTATGAAGAAGTTGTATTTTAAACTTCCTCTCAAACCCACACCCAATACAATCAAATACGTTTTCGGGAACAGGACATTCTGGAAATGTGTGCGTTTCTGAAATACTAACCCTAGATGAAACATGCTGTTCCTGCTGATGGAAAAGGTTGATCTGTAGTTGTACAGGCACAATCAGCCTCATACATTTTTTTGAGTTGAAGCCCATTGATTTTATTTTCTCTTTGAAAAAATAACCTTGACAATAAAAGTATCATCACCATACAAAAAATAGATATACTGTATATATATTTTTTTGTTTTCCTTTTCAAGAGCAATGTTACAATCGATTCATGAAGGACACATTATGATATGAAATAAGAAAGAATAACAACATTAAAACAATATCAATTAAAAACAATCAAAAGACTGGTATTTTGCAGACTGAAGGACTGAAAGAAAAAAATACTGGATACTGAGTGCATGTTTTATCCTTGTGGTAAAAAATATATACAACCCTTAAGAGATGTAAGATTAGAGCTTAAAAAATAAAGTTCTCCAAAAAGGAAACAAAGGAGTTTTCATTAATCAGTGGACAGGTCACAGGTTGTATTATTGGGCCATTTTGTTGTTTATAAAATGTACTAGTACAGCTGCCCAAGCTGTGTCATCAGCTCTGTTCTGTGACGGCAATAAAGTAATGTAAATGTATGTAAAAACAATTTTCCGTGATCATACGGGAGTACAAGCATCATGGTAATAGTTAGTGAAAAATAATATAATACATCATTAAAATATTGACATGAATGTGCTTAAATATACCAATTAAAGTTATTGAAAAAAACACAACTGTTAATAGTAGCAATAGTTAAAATGGGCTATATAAATGCAAGTTGATTAGGTTTGACCTTGCGTAACGTCAATCTTTCAATCAACTTAATTCGTTTAGTTTCCTTATCATAATTTACTTGCCAGCTCATTCACTTACCTTGAACTGAGGAAAAAAATACGTTGCCTTGTGTGGATGTGACGTTTTTTTCAACACTGCTAATAATTATTCAATATCCTCCAAATATTTAAAGCTTCATTAATCAACCTTTGACCAATTTGTCAATGTTTTTTTTTGAATTGTTAGCATTATGCATGAATGGTTCAGGATGAGAAATTCGTATTTTTGTGAGGCTTTGACAGCTCGCACATTTTTAAGTGGATTGAAAGGTAAAATAAGCCACAAAGTAAGCCGCAGTGTAGTGAGTGATTTGTGGTAGAATAGCTCAAGAAATGTGTTTTATTTTTAGCTTGCTATAGGCAGAACTGTATCCCTTGTTTCAATGTATCACTCTGACGCTTTGCAGTTTTATAATAACAAATTGCTTTCAGTTGATTGTAAAGCTATGGTTTAATGAACACAGGCCAGTGTTGAGAGATAACGTGCTCCCCTTTTTAAAGGTCATTCGGGGTACTTTTTGTGGTTCGACTGTTTTGAATGACGGAGATGTGCAACTTTAACCCTGGGAAGCGTTTCACCAGTATCTGTCTAAAGTAATTCTGGAACTTTTTCCCCACAAACGTGTAGAAGATGGGACTGAAACAAAAGTAAAGATAGGCCATGTTACGGGTGATTTGGAGTGCATAACCCCTCCTCTGCGCTTCCTCACAGCTAGCGTCGTTCATCAGATGTACAACGTTGAATGGGGTCCAGCACAGGAAGAACAACAGGACGATGATGAATATGAGCCTGACCGTCTTGAACTTGGTGACTATCTTGGAGGATAGGACAGTGATAGCGATCCTAACGTAGCAGTAGATGATGACCACCAGGGGAAAGATCAAGAAAAGGAAAAGCTGAATGTAAAATCCGCACGTTCTCAGATGTTGCACGTTAATGTTTGGTAAGTCGCCTGGGAACTCATCACAGTAGGTTCTCTTCTCGATAACGTGGATAAACGTGGTGTGGATAATCATTTGCTTGATGCATGCCAGGCTGCTGATGAGCCAGACCGCAGCGCAGGACAGCACCGCATATCGCCTGCTCCTCAACCGAGAGGCGGCCAGGGAGTACACGACGGCAAGGTGCCGGTCGAAAGTCAGAAGAGTCAGGAAGAGGACAGAGCTGTAGAAACCCAGATAGTAGACGCTGCCCACCATCTTGCACACAACCTTGCCAAAGATCCAGTTGGAGAGCTGCATGTACACGCCGATGAAGGGAAGGCTGCTCATGAAGATCAGGGAGGACAACACCAGGTTCAGCAGCAAGATGTTGGTCACAGTGGTCAGCCTCTCAAACCTAGGAAGGGGTACATTATCAAACAAATCTGTGTCCGGATTTTGCTGCGCCTATGGGTGGAACTTGTCGTTTTCCTCAGCGTATTTCAACTAATGCTAAAAACAAATGAGACAACAATGCCACAAACTGTGGCTGTGTGTTAAACTTATGGGACAATGTTCCTTTGTGTGGCCAGTAAGGTTTGTGGCTAGAGCAACAAGGGAAACGTTTCAGTTGTAAATACTGAGCTGTACTCTGTTAACACGCAGCTGAAGTAGCTTTTTTCAGCCCTCCATAATACAATGCAATAATCCAAGTCCAAGACCCAGTGGGATTCTGCAGAGTTCATCTCTGACAATGTCATTGTTATGTTTCCCTGATCATGAAGAATATTTTCACGTTTGCTTGCTTAGAAAGGAGAGTTGTTTGACAGTGACGGAGCAGATGTAACTTTGGTTTAGGGAGAGGAGCTTTACCAATGGCTTCTGTATTCCTCTATTTCTGAGGGTAAGGATAAAAAAGCTTCTAGTAGGACTTCATTTTATGCTCTCCCAGTCAGTTTCTCTTCTCTGACAGCCGGATGACGCCTCAAGTCAAATCCACCAGAGGCCCAAATGGTCTAGAACTGTAGCCTGTCGTAGAACTGCTTTTTTTGTCTCATGTATGTGGTCCTCTCTGCCTTCCAAATGTCAGAAACTAAAACTGTTTCAAAAAAGGCACTGATTCCATTCCTAAGGTGATTTTTGATACATTTGTTCCTTTCCGTTCTGCATTACACAGGAGGACACATTGCCCTAAGTTTGGGCTTCATTCACACTTCAATACAGAATCATAAAGATATCTGACACCTGACTTCAAGAGAGACTTTAAGAATAAAGCAAGACTATTTAATGCTCACAGATTACCTTTAAATTATTGGAAATTACAATCTTGAAGCTTAACATCAAATCAAACTCAATGTTCTATTGCTTATGGTCACATTTTTATAATGGCTGCTCTGTTATTGTGGATTTATGTTGGCTCTATACACATGATTCTCTGTCATAGCGTATAGTGTAGCGAGGTCATTGATATAAGCGTGAAGGTCATTTTTATATACTTTTGTTGATGCTGTGTGCAGCATTAATTTGGATAACTGCCAGCAGATGGTGGAAAAGGCCGATCATTGACTGACTTCTTTGTTATAAAGACGTTGGTTGATGTATACTCTACTGTACTGTATATATATATACTATGCACACACACATATTTCTGAGAAAAAGTGTACTTCCAGTACTAACATGCTTCATTGGAATTTGTACCAATGAGGTTGGTACAACAGTTGTAACCACAGATGTTGCCTAATCTACTGGAGTGCAAGTTTAAGGTCTACGACTGTAATTTATACCCTCTATAAAATTGGAATTATACTATACTATACAATTCATAATAAAAGCTGTGAGTATTAAACATGGTAAATCACACCGTAATTTAAAGTGACCCAATATGAAACAAATGGGGGTCTTTGATACTGCGTTAAATTGCTAAACCAAGAATTTGTTTGTGCTGGATTTTTTGTTGTTGTTTGTTTTTCTTTGAGCTTAGCCTGTTTCTAAGTCTACTCACCGCTGGATGATAACCAGGACCAGTCCGTTTCCAAAGAGACTGAAGATAAACATGAAGTAGTAAAGGATGGATAGGTGTGCTCCCAGATTGTTGTCACGGTCCCGGTCACATGGGATCAGCGTGAATGGCTCTTCGCTGTAGTCATAATTATATGTTGAAGTTTCCATCTGAAATGTCATCCTCAAAATCTGTCAGAGAAACGCAAATGCAGCCAATCAAAGCAAATGTTAGAGCTTTCAAATTCTGAGTTTAGGCAGTTGCACAGTGCCAGTCAGAAAACAATGTTTGGCAGAGAAGCCCAAGAAATAAAAGCAGATGAAGCTGGCCGGCAGAGCTGCTTCTGCTTTATGTGTGACAGTGAAGGCCTGAGCTGTCTGACTCACGATGAGTTCAAGTCACTTCGTGATAATGTAGGCAACCAGGGTAAGGAAGTGTGTGTGTGTGTGTGTGTGTGTGTGTGTGTGTGTGTGTGTGTGTGTGTGCGTGTGTGTGTGTTCAAAAGTTCAAAAGTTGACAGTTAGGCTTGGTTTAGCTTTGTGGTCGTACCACAGACGTCAATTTAAATGTCACAGAAATGAATGAGGAAAATGTATAATTCAGGTTAAATTAACCTCAAAGTTTGCACTTTCTACAGTGTTTCAACTTGGAGACTATGGTTAAATCAACCATGCATGAAAGCCAGCATGACGTGTGTCCATCCACCACCCAGACCTCCAAACTTTCGTCAGATTTTATGAAGGACACACTACTTACTGCAAGGATACAGAAAGTGGTGCTATATACTTTTGTAAAGTAATGTACAGTAAAACTATTAATCTATTAAATATTCCAGCACTGAGTATACCTCTTCGCTGTGTCTGACTAACTTCATTATAATATCTTCAAGACCTTGGCGATGGCTCAAGTAAAGGGATGGCCCCACTCCTCCTTCTATTTCACAAGCTATGGTTACTGTAAAAACAATTAGACACCCTACTTTGGAGCTTGCTTCAGTTAAAGGTGCTGCTGACTCAGTTCCAGTCAGTGTATACAATGGTATCTTATTAGCCTGTGTAGTTTTTTCATAGATTCAGAGATCTTTGGTGAAGGAAAAAAAACAACAACTTGGAACTTGGCTTGGCCAGTGAGTCCAGTCCCAAAGCATGCATGCATGCATTCCATGTGCACCTAGATTATTTAGTGTGTTTCTCCAGGATCGGCCATTTTATATCATGAATACATTTGCGTTAAGTGTTTCATTACTTTCAGGTGTCACAATTCAGTTGAGGTGATGGAATCAGCAGAATACTGCAGCTCCTGGCCGAGGAGTCTCTCTTGTTAGAAAACATTGTTAGCCGATACTCATTTACATGACTCTGTCACACTGCATATTAGTTACTCCATTATGTGCATATATAGCATCACTTATTTACACACTAGCCGTTGCTCTTCATTGTGGGAATCCTTCAACATGGCTGCCTTGTGGGTTCGGGGGAGAATAGTGTCATGTACTACCAAAAGATGAGATCTATCCAAAATTTTAATAATCTATAAGATCATGTATCAATATTTCATGCTTTGTTCGTTACAAATGCATAACTTGTACTAATTATAGATATATTATATTAATATGTATTCAATCGAATTGTTATTTTATCATCAGTATCAGTTTCACTCCCTTTTACTGGTCTAAATGTATATTATTTATATTATATATTCACTCTTTCTTTATTTGGCTTCAGAAAATATTTAATTTTATTTAATTGTGCGTATTTTTATTTATCTTGTATTTTTTAATCCAATAGTGTTATTATTAGCGTATCAATCATCACCACTTTGGACTGCTTCAACGTATATGAAAGGTGCTATACAAGTAATGTGTGCTTGCTTGATTGGAAATGGTTATATGACAGTTTCAAACAAGTGGCAAAAATTCTTCTTGTCTGATATATAAACACTGAATCCACACAAACATGAAACCCAGCTAATTACAAAAAAACATTCACGAAAAGATGCTTTGGCCAGATGCCAAGAAAAATATTGGCTTCCTCAGAAACTTGCATAATATGCATGCAGTGAAAATGTCTCCCGTTGTGTCTGAAATCATTCACCCGTTCAGTGCAGTACACTGTGGAGGGATATGTATGAAGATGCCTCCATAGTGGGCTGGTGATCAAAATCAAACGTTATTATTGAATGGAAAGGTTCTTAAATTAGTATACATTTTGATGCTGCTCTGGATTAGTAATTTTCATGTTGTTTTAAATGCTTATTGTCCAAATGTATATTGTAAAATTAAAACACAAACACAGTCATCTCATACTATCTGAGATTGTTTCCCCTAACAGAAAACTGTTGTCATTAACCCCTAACTCATTGGTTCCTACTAAGAATGTATCTCTATTAAATAGCTTACAAATGTCGAGTTTATTGTTTAGATCATTGTTTTTGTTTATAGAAAAACAATTTTAACGGCTGACAGAGGTTGACACATGAATCAACCTGAAGGAAATACTGTAATTTTTAAGGGACTTGCTTTAATGCAATGGTTTTCAAAGACCCAATACACCCCGTTACACTTACTGAAACTGAAAAAAAATAATAATAATAATGCAAATTGAGTTAGGGCTAACAGTGTCTCAATCATCAAAGCTGAGTGTATCAGAGAAGGAGGTGATTGTGTCCTTTGAGCATCTGTATATAACTGAGTTCATGCAGAGGAAGATGCTTTGTTTATATACACCGGAAAAGCTGGTTGGAAATAATTGGTGGGGTCTTTAGTTTTACATCTGTCACTAAACAGAGACGTTGAGGAATAAAATTTAGGTGATTAAGGATGAATAATGGAATCTATGTTAAAACCCGTCCCTTGGGGGTTTGAGAACAAACACATTAATTCATAATGAAAACAATTGCTAGCAGCCCTGGGTTGTTTGAAAAGAGTATGATGAACAGCCTCTTTAGGTTGGCAGACTTATTGACCTCAACTTGAGATTTATTTTAGTAGCACTGAAAATAGCACGTTTGACTTCTCAAGGTCTTGTGTATCCTGTAAACTGCCTTGTTGAATTAACTTGCAGATCCCAGAAATGCACCTATACATCTTGGATTGTGCACGGAAGATCACATATTGCATTTGGGAGATTTGGCAGCAGTCTACGAATGTGCAATGTATCATTTTAGTCTTAGTAAATCTATGGAGAGATCTAAAAGCAACGAATATAAAAAGAATGCAGGTGGAAGATAAGAAGAATGGATGCCGGTTGACGACAATATCTTCAGCTGGCCAGAAAATATCCAAATGATGGTCCGTGTTCTTCCCTTGTGGTTTTACCAAAGTGCAACTGGAACAGTTTCTGTTTGAGACGTGGTCCCAGTCCAAAAGATATTAATATATTAAATAATTAAAACCAACACATGAATATTTGGATGCAAGTCAGAGGGTCACATGATCCAAAAGTAAAAGCAGTGCCACAGAAATTATAGGACGTACCAATCACTGAGCTTCACTATGTAAACTCCATGCAAAACGGTTCAAATGCTGCAATAAACAGACACCGATTTTTGTAGTGACCATCACTTTTTGCAAGAAAATATGACCAACGCCTTGCTTCGAGACAGGCAAGATTGATTATAGACAATAGCCATCATGGTCATCATTGGCCTTCACTGTTTTCTATGGCTTTGATGCTGCTGGGCATGGTTTTTGGTAAAGAGGAGGCACTAAAAAATCTCCTATCTAACAAAGAGGAGTTTGGAGCAGAGCTGATTCCAGCAGCTGGAGCGTTTACCTGCCCGCTGTGACCAGACAGGGTGAAGGGATATGAATTATGCAGGATGTCAAATACTCAGGAGTGGAAAGTGCGCAGGCAAAGTTTACCACCAAACAGGGATGGCTTACATAAATACTCTCGGCTAACAACCTATCGTGCAGCCATATACCGGAGGCACTGAGGTGCAGAGTGACTGGGTGAAAGATGGCTGAACTTTCGTCAAAGTGACAATTCAGCAAATGGACTCAACAAGCCTCAGTTGTTCTTTCTGTAATATATGAATGTATTCAAATATAGATCCCACATAAGGGAAGGTTCCTGGTACAACCCACAGGCAAACAGCAATACCCTAAAGCTTCACGTTCAACGTTACCAGTTTAGTTTATACCAAATAAGAGGGAATGATAACAATTATTATCTTCTTGAGAGAAAAAGACTGCATCCGTGCAGATCTTATCCCTGGGCCAAGGATAGGATGTGACCTCCTCCAGATATACACCCACCAGTTGAGAATGGTTGGAGGATTGAAAGAGACTTACTTGGTATTTACTTGACGACACATTACCGCGGCCCTGGTCGGCATCTATAGGAGCGTGTGCATTTTTGAGAGAAAAAAAAGGGTGAAAGGTAGAAGTTTTTATGATTTGTCCTGGACACTTTGCTTTGGAGTTCTTAGTGGTCTGCATTTTAGAGATGTTGTCTTGTCCTGCTTCCTGTTTTATTTTGTAACTGCTCTCCTTTTGTTTTTTTATTTAGTGTAACTTCCTGCCATTGTTTCATTTCCCTCCTATGTATCCTGCCCTCATTAGTTTCACCTGTGGGTAATTGGTCTCACCTGTGTTTTTGCTCACACCTGTGTCTAATTAGTCTCACCTGCATCTCACTGTCCTCCACAGTCTATAAAGCTTCTGTGTTTTGCACAGGTATTTCTGTTCATGTTTTGTTTTAGCTGTTCTGCTTATGATGTTCCTGTGTTTTTTGGGGGTTTGATGAGTTTTTTTTCTGCCTGCCTGATTGCGAAGTTCTTGATGATGGTTGCAAAAAGAGGATCAAATTAGATACATTCTTATCATTGATAATCAACAATACATAGTCCATAACCTGCTGAGCCAGTAAAAAAGTTAGAAGTTACTAATGTAAGTGGATGACAGCTGCTTTTGAACGCATTTCAATATGTTGTTTTCCAAAATCTGTACCAGCGTGAAATATAAGTTCAAGTATAAGTAAGTCAGTACAAAGTATTACATCGTTAAAGTTTATTTTTATATAAATAATTTTACGACCAACACAATAATACAAAGTGTGTTCAAAAGTTTCTAATAATATGTACAAAAATATCCATGCACGACATTTTCCAGCATTTATGGATATTGAAGATAATATTTCCTTTTGAAATTATACAGAGGGACGCTTCTTAGAATACATTTCAATTACATAAGATACACATACACAAGATAGTCCAGCACGAATGCTACAGAGTAACCTCGCAAAAGACTTTGTTTAACCCCTTTGCAAGGAAGTGATAAAAAGGATTATACATCAAAACTCAACTCAATATGCCACACCTGACAAATCATGTCGCCACTTGCACTGGCCTGTTAAGTTTCACACAGCATGGGCACTTTCTACAGTGAAGATTGTTATGGACACGCATTGCTGACACCTCTTAGTGGGTGTCAGCACTGCTGTCCGGAATGACAGATCATACACAGAATTTTAAAATAAAATAAAAAAGTTTGGGTGACTCTGACGACACTGGTTCAAGCCCACCACAGCTACACATTTCAGACACGGTCATGGCATTAAATGTGAGGCTGTACCCTGCAGAAAAACAGGGGCTTAGTCAGTAGCAGAAGTGGAAGAAGCGTGACATTGATGAACTAATGCAGAAAGCTTTAGGTAGGAGGCAGTCAAAACATGTGACTATGACACTGAAGAAAACGGCCTGTTTCCAGCAAACAGTCTGTATTTGGTTATTTTTAATGACCTTGGACTTTTCCTTGACCTTAATAATCTGGTGTGTCTTCGCATACATACAAATACATTTATCTGCCATGCCACATACAATACAGAGTAACTTACAGTGGGTAGTTTGGTGTACAGGGCACTTTCCACATGAGAGACCAACATCACCCTAGCGTTCCCCAAATAACGTTTGATTGAGGCGTATTTGATTTAGCATGGTGGTTCACAAGAGGAAGATTGAAAAAATAAAAACTGGCGCAGCATAGGGGAACCTACCCTGGCTTTTATTCATAGAATCCCTCACACCCTAGATACAGTTCAAAAGCATACAGAGTGCTTTATGAAGTGCTCTAAGTTTGCCAGAAAAATAGCATGAATAAACATGATAGACTTTAGGAAAGAAAATGAAATGTCGACAGATAAATAAAAAAAAACAGATCTACCGATGAGAATTTGCTGATGAAAATGTGAATAAAGATGAATAGAATCTAAAATTCATTGAGCTTCTGAATGCTTCTGATGTTGTTTCGGCAAATCTTTTAGTACAACGAGTTACTGTGTGATGCAGCCTCTACAGGCCACTAGCCAATCTGCAGAAATGTATTTTTGTTAAGTTCACATTTAAAATAAAATTCAGGCTGCAGAGAAACCATACATTTGTGAGCTCAAGCCATAATTTGACAACATGGTACAAAGCTGTGTGATATTTTCATCCAAATGACATGCTAACACATGATTTTTTTTAATGAAAACAAATATTTTCACCCAATTATTGTGGAGATAATACACTGCATGGCACGATTGTTATACGAATAAATTGTTGCATTGTTGAGCTCAAATCATTATTCTTCCAGCAGCACTGTTGGCTTCATGCACACGTAATTCCTGGTGTAATCGAATAACCCGGCACACCAAACCTTGCTACTCTTACAGCAGAGATGCTTAGAAATCTTCGAAGCAAACATTTGCAGTTTGAGAGCCACAAACACCGGCTTAGAAATTGGTATCCTGGAGTCTGAACCCCAGAGAGTGATGTTCATCTGTTCGCTGCTCCACGAGGCATTTGAACGGCATCCAAATCTTTGACAGAGTTTTGTGGTGACACATGATCCAATCTATAAAAAGCTATAAGTCCTCTGTATATGTGGGAGGAAAATAAACATTTCTCTTCTTGATGCTCCTTGCTTATTGCTGTTGTTGTTTTAAAGCGTAATGCTTTATTGTGTCTAACGGCTGAGGCCTGCATGCTAAATTTCAACCTGGACCCGATACTGGTGTTCTATAAGTAAAGCAGGTTTAAAAGCAGGTGCTGAACAGAATGAAATGGCAGCGCTGATTTTTGGAGCATGAGAGTGAACACAGTCATCCACACAGCCATCATATTCTGGCACAGTGCACAAACCTGTATCAACACAGCACAGGGCACAGAAGGCCCAGTCAAATGCCTGGGCTGGAGTGAAAACAAGAAAAACAAATTGGCAACCCAACAGCTGACGTGCTACCCCGCTGGGAACTTACTGGTGTCAAAAGGGAGAGCCAAGGTGAAATTGGGACTTCCAGGTTATAAGAAGGAAATCATACATATGTTTACATATGCTATCAACTGAAAATGCACATCCACAGCCTGGCAGTATTTATGGCTCATCTCATGCACTCAAACAAGGAAAGTATTCACAGAACATGAACACTTCAAGGTACATATCCCATAAGCCCTCAACACGAACACTAAACAATGGGTGAGTTGAAGGGGTTCGCAATATACTAAAAGTTGGATAGCATAGCACATAGCAGAGATTACAGTAAACAAAAAATAGGAAAGGAAAATAATTTGTACATTTGGATTGTATAGGTGAAAATACGCTAGATAGTGTAGGTAGTAATGCTGTCAGGCTTTGTTTCAGGCTCAATTGGCAATTTCTTAGAGCAACTGCTTTTATGGAGTTAGTCTTAATATGGAGAGTAAATCCTGGGGGCATGCCTCAAGGCAGAGGAGTTAACAGGGACTGGTGTGAACTTGATGTCGTGCCTGTCTCTCAACAACTCTGCTTCTTTTATATTTTTATCTGCACTACGCTGTACTCCCACCTTTGTTTTCAGGAACAACACCTAACAGGGAAAGAACACTTTCCAATTGAGGTGACAGCTAACAAGACAGATAGGTTGCTTCGCAAACAAACTTAGTTCACTCACAACATGTGCTTAATTGATTGAGACAAAGTTAGACGAAGGTAAATGTGCAGCACTACCATTGGCTCCCCGTTTTGAACTCTCCAGCTCTAGTTCCTCAAAGCCCAGCTCTTAAAAAGTTTCTTTTTGTGAAAACCACAAACTTCATTTGCCACAAGTCAGTTAAAATGCTAGATTGACTTTATGGTTTTGACTTTCTAAAAGAAAGCCTATTATCTTTTCATTGGGATGATTTCACAAATGAGGGTAGTAAGTAAAGTAAGAATTGAAAAAAAAACAGAGGAACCTCAAATTATAAACAACATACTACCACTTTTCTATCTTCTCAGTTTTCTGGGCGGAGAATCCCTTTTTTTATTGAAAAAAAAGTATCCAAATTGTTTTATCATAAGAGTTGTTGTTAATTTAAAAAGCCTACCAGGGATCGAGTGGCCCTGCAAGCCGCATTAAATGTGAGCCGATGATGTAGGAAATATTATCGTTTCCTTTATGGTAACTCAATCTAGCGCAACAAATGGGGAAATCAGAGCAACTAGAAATGATCAGCTAAGGAAAAGAGCATCTCCATTTTCTGAAAGTGCAACAGAAAAACAGGACAGTTGCACTGATGGAATGTGTTTTGTGGAAATGCACACAAATGAAAAAATAACGAGGGGGTGGGGGTTTAACTTGAGAAGATATACATAAAGAAATAGCGGAGACAGAAATAACTGTCTGTAAATGATACATACATACATCTGCAGTTGGGATAAAGGAAAGGCCACTTTTTTGGCTTACTAATCCTTGCACACTGAAATGTAGAACCAAATAAGTCTATATTGATATTGATAAAACAAAAATAAAAACAGAGATGATGGGTAAAAATAGACAGTGAATGGATTATTTGAACACCGTTTGTCAGTGATGGATTAAGCACAGGCCCTGGTGATAGATGTTTTCAGGCTGGGAGCAACACAAAGTAAAGTTTCTCATTTATTCACAACTTTTAACTTTTGTTTCTCATCTGTGTCCAACCTAAATATCTGTTAACCAATCACACAATGACAGGTGAGCGGTGTGAACGTGGTGTACCCCATTCCGTCATTTTGATGTCTTCTTAGCTGGAATGTTCTGTACTTTTGACATAATTTGTCGATATGATGGTTTTTCCTGACACAGAGCTGCACTGAAAGTAGATTTAACCTCACTGGTTGATATAAACCTCAACTGGTGAAGACAAACGAATCACAGCTTGCAAGCACAGCATGAGGGCTAGTTCGTGCCCGCCTCCATTAATAATAAGCATTTATATCCCGCTTAAGCATATTGGACTCAATCATCTGTAATAAATTAAGAAATTATCCGTTCATTAATTGAGTTCTTCCAGGGTGTCGGGGGACCCCAGATTTGGCTTTGGCAACATTAACCTTCTTACTATTTCTATAGGTCAGCTTTATTTGTTGAGTAGTTTGGAAGGGTTAGGGTTGAATTTGAGATGCTGTTAGTATCTTCTTGTCTCGCCGACTGGTTATCAAAGCTTCCTGAATCTTAAAAAATAACTTGCATGATAACTTTTCCTAATTTTACTGATAGCTACGGGGAAAAACAAACTCAGCTACAGCCACTTTGGTGCTTACCAGAATACTCGGGATTGGAAACTACTATGTAAACCTGCTGTCAAACTTTAAAGCATGGACTAGCTATGTCACCCTAGTATCTCAGTAAGCTTGTGCAAGCCTGATGACTGTTTATGATCTTGAATCCGTAATCATGAATCAATGACTTGTCCTTTTCATTTGAACTGGTGGACTTGTGGAGGTTTGTCTGCCACCAGTGCAGTAGCTTTCCTCACACCCTGTCATGAAGGAGTCATCAGGCACACACGTACACAGTAAATCAGCTCCTCAAAACACTTGGGAGTTTAAACCAAAAGCAGCACCTCCCACGCTGCTTTGTCATCAGACATTAGGTCCTTTGCTGTAATGTTCCCTGAGGTTGTACGTCTGATAACACATGGACGCGTCGCACGCCCCTGGAAGCCCTGGGCTGCCCCGTTTACCGGGGTGTCCCGTTGGTCCTGGTTTTCCCGGAATTCCCTGGTTACCTGGATGGCCGGTTCCATCAAAGCCACGAGGACCCTGAATTCCTGCAGGGATAAGGAAGACACAATGGAGGAAAATATAAGGCACATCTAGTGACATTCCTGCTACATATATGGAAAGAAAGTCAATTGTTCCCTTCATTTTCATTGTTTTTTCTATGAACCAAAGTAGCTTATATTGCATCATAAATTACATCTACTCTTGAGTCATACTATATGATGACTAAATGGGCTGTAATGGCTCCCACAGAGAGACTGCACTTACCACCTGTAACTTGCCCTCACATCTACCTCACCCCCCCATCCAGCTGTCACTAATAGCCCTCCTAAATACCAACAGGATCAACCAACATGTGTATTGAAAATGTAGGACTGCCAACGGCCGAGATGACTTTTTGCTAAAAGTGCTGACATGAGATGTGAAAGTTCAGGTATCAGAGAAACTGCTGTTGCTCAAATAGCAGCAGCTTCACAAAACGTTCGTAAGGGCTTTTTAACATACCCGGATGTCCAGGTGGTCCTGGGGGCCCTCTGTAACCTTCTCCTTTGCTGCCTTTTTGTCCTCTTGGTCCCGAGTCACCTGTGGAAATAATATGTCTGCTTTATGGAAACGTCTATTATAAAATCGGTAAATGAGCTGTCAGGGTCAGAGTGGAATGAAAGTATAGGCAATGTTCCCCGTGTCCAGACTTTTGCTTTACAACGGTCTGCAGGTCTTTATTAAATGGAAAGAACTTAAATGTTCAGCCATAAATATGAAGGTACAAGGATTGTGTATCTGCTCTATCTCTAATATGTCCACATTGAGTTTGTGTTCCATCCTGTGCCTCAGATCATTTGTTGATTCATTTCTTAATATGAGTTTATGTAATTTACTCAATTAATTGATGGCCTCATATTCTTTCCACTTCAGTTAATGTCTTATATACTCTGTCTCTTCTTCTTTTTGGGGGGGAACTGTATAGTTCTCCACGTTTCAGGGATTTCCTGCACTTACTCTTTGTTTCTGAACTAATGGACTTGGGTTTCAACCAATTCCTAGGTATTAGCTTGAGTGCTGCAACGCTTAGTATTCCATGGAAATATATTGAGCTGTTTCATGCCTCAACTCTGGTGGTGTTTTTCCAATGCGAAATGTATACAGGATTGATTGATTTTTTTATATTAAAAATACCAGTAAGCAGCTGATCAAATAGTAAAAATAGTAACAGCCTACAGACATGCCAGGGGCTCTATGTGGCCACTCTCAGGCCCGACTTTGAGGTAAATGCCAAATATCAGTACGCTAACATGCATGCAGTGACAGCACTAATATAGTGATGTTTAGAAGGTATCATTTTTCATATTCACCATCTTGCTTTAGGTGTGTTAGCATGGTACTATTCAAAAATAAGAACAGCCCAGACTGACTTTTGCTGGTATTTGGGCAGGATGTAATGGATGTAAGGACAAAACTTTGACCTGATGTCGGAGCAGATGAAAAGTCAGGGGATTACCATGGTACTATGTGTAATGTGGGGAAGATGAATGCATATACCAAGTGTCATGCCAACCAGCCCACTGTAGATGAGACATTGAAAAGTCGGGGGATCACCTAAGTAGGTATGATTCATTCTCTGGGCACGATGGATATAGCAGAGTTGTATGGCAATCGGTACAATATGTTTGTATTTTCTGTATGTACCAAATTGGGGCACCGACGGACTGCCTAATGTACACACATGTCATCCCGAGAGCTGTGACTCCGCTGTGGGTGAACCGCCTCTGTATGGAGTTGCCGTTAGTGTGGCACCACTCCCTGGGATCTTGAGGAGTCCCTTGGGGAAAGGCTGTCTGTCCAGATGGTTTAGTGTAAGTAATACAACTGAAAACATATTATTCTTTCATTTAGTTCCCCTTGAACATTCGGCTGGAGCCTGACTCTACGCAATTCTCATCGATTACAGGGCACAATGTGTTCGCGCTCTCTCTCGAGGGGAACGGTGTGGACATATCATTCACAGCTGGCAGAATAAAACAATAAAGAACGGTGTTAGGCCAGCCTTGGCTCAAATTAGTCATTATTACTCTCTGAGAACAAAGGTAAACTAAAATAATACTTAAAGGGGAACTTCGGAGAGAAAGACAAAAAAAAGGAACGTATGAAAAGAATGCAGGCTAGGCTAAAATATCCTTGTCGTATATAGAAGCTAAGAAATGTTGGATCCCATACATCCCAAGATGCAACATGATAGTGTTTTGTGTTAGAGCATCCCTGTCTGGTACATTTCCATTGGTTTAGCCGCACGGCTCCCAGTTTGAAACACAGACTTGTGTGTTCTGCCAGTCTAGGTTTGCAAATGATATTGCCGGTATTATATTGTCTGGGTTTGTCCAACTTAACAAAATACCCTCCGATCTACCAAATATATTTCCTAATGTTTTCAAAAATGTCAAAGAGACAGACCAGTAATAACACAGCAATCAACGTATCGGAGACAACATCGTCCAACTACCCAACTTGAGCATAGAGTGCATACAACAGTGTTCCGTTTTCCCCATGTCAGCTTTTATTCAATTCTCTCAGTGGTTTTAACCAAGTCTGACTCTCCTTACCTAACGTGCTGGAATAGCACACAGGAGTAAAGTGGTAGAGTTTGGCATCTTTCACAGCTGATTAGCCATTTCCCCCGTCTTGAAGTGGTGATAAATCAAAGAGAGCTTATTGGGATGCATTCAGTATTTGTTGCCGTTTGCTCCGCTGGCTTTCACCGACGTTCACTTGTTTAATGGGCTTGTTTTATGGGGTACAGTGAACATCAACGCGTCCAATTTGTTCGTGGCTGACGCTCTTTTGAATTTAATCGTTGATAAAAGCAGCAGTAAATTTTGCCCTCGCTGTTGTGCATACAGTCGTGTTGTTATTGTTTTGATGAGGGAAAAAGAGAGATTTTTGTCAGACACTATCTCAAGGAAACATTGCCAGTGGGAACAAAAAATTACTTTCCTGATAAATCCCTAAACAAACTTCAAACAGTGTGTGTATGTGTATGTGTGTGTGTGTAGGTGTGTGTGTGTGTGTGTTTGTCTGTGTGTGTAGGTGAACGTGTAAGTGTGTGTGTGTATATCACCTTTTAAGCCTGCAGGACCCTGAATTCCAGGAGGTCCTGAGTAACCGGGAGCACCACTCCTGCCAGGGTACCCCGGGGTTCCCATAGAGCCTTTAGGACCTGGTGCTCCAGGCTCACCCTGGGAACCCTTCGTGTTCTGGCAGGTTTCGCACCTAGCTGGGGAGACCATGGTCTGGAGCATAGCTGGGAGCTGGTCTGTAGGAAATAAATCAGAGGAGAAATCCTATTTTTACTTAGCTATTGGAAAATAAATATCATAAAAAAAAAATCATAAAATGTTTCTTTATGTTTTCCTGTTATGTGACTCTACATTGGAACTGTTCACCTTCCAGTCAAATTACTAATCATTGTTTACATACATAGGGGCTCTTTTCCCGCATTTCTGATCTTGAAAAAAACAAAAGGTGCTTACCTATACGCAGCACTTTCTATATCACATACACGTTTGCTTTCTTGCTTGTTATAGTGTCAGGAGATATTTTGAGTGAAGTTCAGTGGCTTGCCTGAGCACACTAATCAGAGCACCAACCCTTTGGTGCTCTGATTAGTGTGTGGTTTGGATGACATGCTCAATGTAAATAAAAAGGGTTGACAATTAAAATGTCCATTTTGTAGGAATCAATGCAAATCAACCAGAGGAATTGTGCAGCGCTTTATTTCATGCAAAAAAAGAAAAGAATCCGTCACACGCTCGTTACTCTCCACGGTGCTCAACAAGGCAACACGAGAACAGATACTTACTGCGCAGAACATCAGTACAGAGCTTCAGGAGATGTTCATCTGAGGGAGGCTTGCCCTGCAACACACGATTGAACCTTTGTTCAGCTGAATCCACTCGGGGAAAACAGGCTCATCCTATGATGGAGTGTGTCTGTGGGTTTACAGGATGCCCATGCTCCACTCTTTCTTTTTTTTCACATCAAGTATCCCACACACACCGACAGTACCCCCATTACTCTGAACCGTAGCACCCACAGTACAGACAAGATATCGCTGATTGTATCTTTCAACCCAATTGCTTCTCTTTTCTTTTCTTTTTTTGCTTAATCCGAAAGCAGGACATGGTCAAAAGGAGGTTCACTCACGGGTTTCCCTGGATAGCCTGGCTGGCCTGGTGCGCCTGGCAATCCGTCTTGGCCGGGAAATCCCCGGGGGCCAACGGTGCCCATGTAACCCGTGTGGCCCACGTCCCCTTTCTTTCCTTCAGCCCCCCTGGGGCCCACGTCACCTGTCACACCTTTCTAAAGAAGCAGAAGGAAGGACAGAATATCAAACATTTGAAGGGAAATATAGGAGAAACGTTCAACATAAAGGTGAACTGAGTGCTGGCCTGTCAAGCTGCGCTGAAGCGATAATATCAGCATTAAAAGACAAGATTATAAGAGGAACAGTATGATTTGAATTAAACTGTGAGATTGTCCTGTCTAATGTTAGAAGCAATTGATGGCATATAGTTAACTACCTAAAGTAGGAAAAACTGTTTTTTGCAAGTTCGAGGAGCATACCATTTATATGACTAGGTCAGATTCGTTTCTGGGCCTATAACTCGGAATTAGGACATCCCGTGTCTCCCTACTGTGTGTGAGCTGGTTCTGGATGCTAACGGCGAGTAGGTTAAGCTCTCTAATGGATTCGGGGAAACTTACACTGGCCACACAAGATACGATCAAAACTCAAATGTAATCTTGTGGCAGACTGGTGTGTTATATTGGGGAAACACATGTACACTGCAACAGGGCTATGCTCCAGCGATCAAAATAGCAGTCTAGTCCTCCAGGTTTAACTAATAGCTCCATACTGCCAGGCGCATGGCTCAGCGGGCGCCGATGCTGTTTGCCTATGCACTATTTGCCTCCATCTTTCGCCATGACATGGTGTGCGTTACTATCGAGCCCGTATTTCGGGACCCTTCGCCACCATCCGCATTTGCAATCAGGTCAGCTGGAGAAAAGCCAGCTGGGGGCAGTATTTGCAAGCAACCCATGCGCCGACAATTAGCGAGCTGATAGCTGTGCTGACATGATCCGTCACGGTGGATAATATCTGCTGTGAACCGTTGTCAGTCCGGCAGACAAAATCTACGCTCAATACTTTCTGGCTGCAAAAGAGAAACCCCTTCTTTCGTCCACCTCTGTGTGGAATCAACAAAGGATGATTATTAAATTACAAAAATACATCTTATACACACAACAGTTATAACCAGGAGTAAGATAAGATAAGTAAGATAAGTGAACTGTTAGTTATTGTATTGAAATCTAAGCAGCTATTAAAAAATGTCTACATTTTCTCTTGTTTTTATCAGTAATCAAAAAAACTTAATACAAATACAGGGTTATATCCTTTAAACTGTAGAGCAGGCTGCAACTCCATAAATTGGGATTCTGCAGACAGTACAGTCAGTGTTTGATATTTAAGATGTGTTCGCCTTAAGAAAGGAGCGCTTTTGTGATGTATATTTTTGCCTGGGGGACCAGATTTCCCCCGACCTGGAGGTATTGGCTCTGTAAGTCTTCTGTAGCAGCCGCGCAGGCTTGACAGGGCTTCTCGCTGCGGTGCAGAATAAGACAGAATGGATTATATCTAATACCGCAAAGTCTAATTCGACAAACCTCTCCGTTCCTTCCCCTGGGTCCCACTTCGCCCTGATGGAAGAAAGAAAGGAGAGCAAGAAGGGTGGGGAGGAAGGAGAAGAGGAAGAAATGGAGAGAGACAGTTAGAAACTTCTGCTTACATATCAAAGGCTGAGACAGTATGTCAGAGGAGCCATGCCCTGCATTGCTGATGCAGAACTGTTCTGTCAAAACTGGCGGGTTGCCAAACACTTTAGTTTGGTTCCCGTAATGTATTATCTAAAGTTTCTTTTTCTTGTTTTTCACTACTTGTTGTAAGGTGACAAAATAATGCATCTGCAGATCGTAGTCCCTTAAAACACACGCCAGTGGGAATGCTTTCTGTATTATTAAGTATAAAGGCAAAGTTCTGAGGTGGTGTGTTCTCTTTCCCTTGCATTCCTTCCTTTTCTCTCCCACGTGTCCTCCTCTCCTCCTTTAAACTGGTCTCCTACTCCTACTCCTCCTACTGCTGTCAGACACGGGTAGCTTGAACTACTCTGAGAAATTCAAGGATGTCCCCTCAATGTTCTATATCGCTGTATTGCCACCTGGAGTGCTTTCGCAAAAACTGGAGATGTACAAGAGTTGCCACTTGTGGTGAAACAAAAAATGGTGCAGCTGATTGGAGACAGCAATGTCTCATGTCAAGGCTATGGTAGCACTTTGACAAACTATTAAGAGTTGAATAAAAAAAATCCCATACAAAAAAAATTAAGTGAGGGAATGTGTCGTACACTGGTCGTAGGAAAATAAGACACTAACTGACCAAGGTACAGAAAAGGCCTGAAACAACATTTTAAACGGGCAGCAACCTCCAGCGTTGCAACCTTGTGAGGTGGCTGGCTACAAGCTATTTGCTTTTGACCAAACCAGACAAAGCAAATGGAACAATGAGCACTGTTAGGTATGACAAGAGCGAGACGCAACTGTTTGGCAATAACATTGGCAGCTCCGAAAGAGGTGAGCGAAGAAGAGGTTTACATTTTTCACAGTGTCATCAAGATCACCTGGCTCTCACATACAAAAAAAAAAGATTTGAAACTAAATCTAAATTTGTACATAGTAATATGTATTGTTCAAACAAAGGGAGGAAACATGGAAACAGAACACACCCTCACCTCACCTGAACCTCTCCGCAGTTTTTACCCTTAAGGGTTTAGGAAGTCTTTCTGAGGACGAAAATGTGTCCTATTCATCTCTGCGATGATTCACTGCTGATGCTTTTAACTCTGTGGACGTGTCACATGGTAGTTGGGCTACTCTTAACAATGTGGAATTACAGAGTGTGAACATTATGCTGCATACTGAGAAATGCAATTGATTCGTCTGAAATGTCTCACACACACAGCAAACACAATTCTGTCTCCACGTGATGCATTATAGATTCTATGCATTCTTGCTCACACAAACACACACACACACACACCTCTGGATTCATTCCACAATCCCCATCTTGTGATCAAAAGATCCATGCCTCAGAAATAGACGCTAACAAATCAATTTTTGTTCTCTATGAAAAGCATCAGTCTAAATGCGTGGGTGCAAAGCTTCAGATTGCAGATTGCGCTGCATTATCCATATGTTGTCTAATCACCAATAACTGATGATGGTGATAAATTCACTTTGGATGAACATGTTAAATCACCTTGTTGCCAAGATCAAATCATTCCTTACTGCCAAGAAACATTTTCTCCACCGAGATGATTTGAATTTCATTTTAGATTTTGAGCATAAATCAATTAATCTATGATTTACAGATATACTTCTATTCCCAGTATTCAACAGGGGAATATACTGACCTTTGCCACTTAGGTACAGCTACCTTGATTTCTTGGGCACATTTGTTTTTCTATTAGCACTTACAATAACATCAATTACATTTACATCTCGATTAAATTCAACTGTCATTAACTATCAGATGGCAATATATAAATATGAACACTAGATCCAGACATGCCATGGGTCTCTGACCCACATTCCTGTCCAGAATCGCTCCTCTGCTCAGGCTGCCTTGAAGTTGTTTAAATGTCTGACTGCTGTCTGGTTGTTATCTCGTATATTACTATTGCAAAGTCATTTTCAACGTGTTCCAACGTATTATTAAAGTTGATTATAATCACATTTTTCATGACAACATTTTTGTGATGACTGGCATTAGTGGATTTAACCTACTAACTCCACACATACTGTCATGGCTCCCCTGTGCATCTCTCAATGTCTGGCTGTCCCTGCTCCCAGGTTCACCGCTCTTGTCACCGGTCACCTGCCAGCACTCCTGATCCAAATAAACCCCTCTGGATTTCCTGCCACTCACCTGCCTAGTGTTCAAATTCAGTAAATTCACCTAAACTCTGCCTGTCCGGTTCTGGGTCCTACGTACAAAACCAAGTTATAATACACAGTTATATTTCTGAATTAACTCTGCCACGATTCTTACCTAGTAATCATTCATCTATTATATAATGTATACTGTAAATATTATCCTATATCCCCCCTATATCAGGTTGGGATGATTCATTTTGGCTGCATATGCATAATAATTAAAAAGCTTTATGGAATATCGTTAACTGCTGTTCATGCAAAATTATGTATCAGGGTGAACAGGGTGATTTGAAAAGGACAAATGCTCTTGGCTAAAGCTAACACATTTGTTGGTGGAGTTTGGAGTCCAAACCATCAGGACAACTTTCAGACAGAAATAATGTTAGACAGGATACGTTTTGTGTCGAGTGAGCTGATTGCTAAGAAGCGGAAGTTTGTCCTGACTTAACATTTGCGAAGGAGCCTTGCTGCCACTGCACAGAACCAAACAAAGGTAAACTGTACGTTCTGTGCAAATACTGTGCATTTTCTGACCCTGAAAGAGCCAAACCTGGGATTTAATTTGTGTTTTTTTTTTTGTTACATTCATCTACACTGGCTAATTAGTTAAACTCCTTCATGCATTGGGCGTGAGGTTTCAGGGAAAAATTCCCAAAATAGAAAATATTCTTTCTGAGTTGCTTCTTCTGTATTTACTGTCATGCGGGACACATGCAGGCTGGAGGGTGGTGGTTTCACAGCTATGGCTTCCTATTTATAATTAGCCTACCTACCTGACATTTCAACTTAAATCTATGGTTAATACATTCTAACCCCAAATTAGCTCCTTGTAAATGAAGACTTGTGAAGACACTGTACCTCATCCAAATGCCCTTGTGGGGACATTTGTTTTCTGCACACTGCACATTGCACACACATGTATACCCCAGTGTCTCTGCTGAACCTTGGGAAACATGAGCTTCGATGCCACCCAGTGGAAGCAGAATGACGTTACACTCACAGGCACACCAGGAATCCCTGGATCTCCATCTCTGCCTCTCTCCCCCTGCGAAGAGATACATCAAGATTAACCGCAGGTGTGTGTGAATTTGTTAACAGAAACACATGTGTGTGTGTGTGCATGCTCGCGTGTGTGCGTGTGTGTGTGTGTGCCTGCTTGTGTGTGTGCCTGCGTGTGTTTGTGCATGCGTGTGTGTGCTTGTGTGTGTGTGTGCATGCAAGGTTGAGGCTGAATGTGTGTAACCACAGTGTGTCAATGGACTTATGTGTGCTGGTCCATGTCTTCATTCTGTGAGTGTGTGAGCAGGAGAAAAGGTCATGATTACCACTCGCAGCCAATAAGAGAAACCCAGGGAGTGGGGGAATAGGAAATGGCTAACAGTGACCTTTAGCAAACCTTACTTTATATCTTATGTGTGGCTTTTCCAACCACATCCCACGGCAGTGTAACACCCTGCTCTTCTTTCTCTGCTCCTCTGGGCCTTTACACGGTTTTCCGTCAGTGCGTATACAATGGAGTGAGCAACGGAATCGGAGCATTACTTGCCTGCTTTGGGAATAGGAAATGGCTAACAGTGACCTTTAGCAAACCTTACTTTATATCTTATGTGTGGCTTTTCCAACCGCATCCCACGGCAGTGTAACACCCTGCTCTTCTTTCTCTGCTCCTCTGGGCCTTTACACGGTTTTCCGTCAGTGCGTATACAATGGAGTGAGCAACGGAATCGGAGCATTACTTGCCTGCTTTGATTTTTCACTTTGTGATTTATGCTGTCTTTGCAATGGTAAAAGTAGAGGGGCTGATGTAAATCAGTGCAACATAAAACAGTTAGCTTTACTGAATTACTCAGACGGTTGCTGCGTAGGTCTGCAGTTGCCCATACGAGATCAGAGACACGTTTCCAACTCTAATCAACGGTTAGTTAGGAGAGGAGTTTACAGTCTTACAGAAGATTGCTGTATCAAACGTTCGTAAAGTTACAAGGGAAGATGCTACTGAGATCAATTGGAGTAAAATCTCATTAATGTAATAAAATCAACTTCTCTTTTATCAAAAACTAGGAGTAATTAGATTAGGTTATTTGCAAATATGTTCAACTTAAATTGTTTAAAATCTGATTCAAGTTTCAGCTGTCAATCACAATGTCATTTTTGTAGCTCCAAACCTTCCACAAAGATTGCTTTTTACTAAGTTAATGACTGATGACACGATGAAGGCTTGTGTCTTGTCATAAGTTATATTTATTTTAACTGGGTTCAAGATGAATTCTATGCAAACCATGCCCATGTAGACTCTTAGTCCATGAACCCATGCAAATGAGAGTTTAAATGTGGCAACTGGACATGCATTACAACAAAAACAGTATTTTTGTGTATGTATTAATTGGGAAAATGGAGCTGGAGACCAAGAACAAACAGCTTTTGTCAGACGATATTAAATTGAACAAACGTATGATGCAACCTAATAATTGTCAATTACTGATTCAAAGTGCTTCCTCTTGTAGCTTCAAATAAGACAACAGATCTGACAGCAATCTAATAGTACAACAGTACTACTGCTGATACAGTAAATGTAAGGAAAACTTTGACTCATTCGCCTGAGGCGATAAAGGGATTTATTGATCGATTTATATATGAACTATTTGCTAAATATTATAATTAGATTTATTATGAATTAATAATTATTAATTTATTTCAGGTGGGACATTGATACATACACCTGTAGACTGCTTTCTGGTATCTCTGAGGGAGATTTGCATTGATCTCATCCACTGATCAGTCTGCTTTACCAAGAGCGACACAATCATTTAAACCCAAATGACTAAAGAACATTTTTTAATTTAAATAAACATTACCTGGTTTCCCTTGGAGCCATCCTCTCCCCTTTCTCCCTAAAAAGACAACATTGAACATCACAACATGCCCAAGTTAAAGCTTTTCTCAACGCTGACCAAATTAAAGAATGCTTTTTTGAGGATTTAATAGTAGACAAATAGCCTCAGTATCCTGTTGACAGTATATTGTATAGAAAACAAAACGCAGCATGTCAAAGAGACCGATCTGGATTAGGATTGTTTGTATGTGTATGTGTGTGCTTGGGCGTACTGCTTTTGAAGTGTGAAGGACAACCTTCAGCATCATTAAAGTTAATCGTGTCATCTGAGCAAAAGTAATGAATAATGCACGAACAAGTATGTATAACGTTACGCCGTCAACATTCCGACAGTACAACATGTAAATTGTGTAAGCTCCTAACAGCTAAGGCCATAAATGATTCATAAAGTCGTGCCTTTGTGGCCAAATGTAGTCTTCATTCAGTGAAAACAAAATGATGCATGTCATTTAGTTTACTTGATGAGCTGCATTAATTCCTTATAAGTTTCCTGACCTTATGACCTTTGTACCCGGGCATCCCCATGCCACCCGGCAGCCCTGGAACACCTGGCTCCCCCGCCAAGCCCTGGAAAGGTGAAAGGTTATTCACGGGAGGTAATTCATTGATCACAGGTTATCGAAGGATTTTTGGGACTTACTGGATGGAAATACATTTTTTGAGTATAGACCAGTAGGAAGAAGCCTAGCAATCCTCAAGTACATATGGGAAATCGTATAGTGGCTTATAATAAAACATTCAGAAAGATTTGAGGCTTTGTGACTAACAAATGTGTTCTTTTTGACAACTTCCCAGACTGCTACATTGAAAAAAAAAAGCCAATTAACAAGGCTAAATAAATGCTAAAATGCTTGAGTGACAACTTTTTAAACACTTCATGACATTGTAATTTCCAAAAGTCAAAGTAAGATTTGCGTTAATTGATGACCTTTAAAATAACAAGGTTACCTGTAATTACGAAGCTCAACAGAGGCACAACAGTTGACGTTTAAGGGCATAATTGCTGCGCAACATGTCAATTAACAACAAGTGGCATTAAAAGTGTAGGTTTCACATATCAGCAGGATTCAAGCTGCAGGCTGGTGAAATAAGAACTGGCTGTCAGGAAAGAGACAGAGGAGGAGGTAGATTTAGAGAAGAAGGGAAAAAAAAGGCAAAAGCTGTCACCCTGATCACACCCTGATCCCTCAGGAGGAATTAGTAGTCCCCCTACCAATCACACAACCATGTGGAATTCTCCCAAGCTCTCACATTTATATGTGGGTGGCAGTGCAAACTTGCTAGGACTGGGAAATAAAGGTGCAAAAAAGTGTCGATTGACAGACCAGTGGTGTGGTAAACTGAAGTGGCTTTTGCATCCCAACCCTCACTGACAGTGGAATAGCCGAGGCTATATGTTCCATCCCTTCATTTTTATTTTAGCCCTGCAGTATTTGCTTGGCTAAATTCAACTAATTAGACTCATTTCACAAGACTCACCAAATGAACGCTTATGTTCATAAGAAAGAAAAAAATCTAGAAAACCTATATATCATCTCACCATGCAACAATATAGGTGAAACTACTAAATTGATTGAGAATCAAATTAATAACATGGCGTGACAGAGGACTTTTGTGCCTTCTGCTCTGTTCATTTCGTATTTCTTTAGGTCTTGTGTCTTGGGTCTTATGTCACTCTTATTTGCTATGGTACAGTATATTTAAAGTACAAATGATGTAAAATTCAGTTGTGACTGCCCGTGTCGGTTTTTTGTGTACTTGGCTGTGTTAAGCTCATTTTGTATATGATTGACAACACACCATGATGTATTGTGTGTACTGTATATAGGCCATTCTGTAACCGACTCTGTAATGCACCATGAGGAGGCCCTGTTGTGAAAAGCATTGGATAAGATGAACGTTAAATGGATACACATTTTTTGGCTTTGAGCGACAACTGACTAATTGTAATCTACATATAAATAAATCACTGTCGCCCACTAATAATGCATATTGCGACTATAGGATTTTGTTTTGCTGTTTTGCCTTGATTTGGCTATTTGACTATTATTCTGTTCTGTAAAGATACATTTGCAATTATTGTAGTTTTACAGTGATTACTCTTTCAGATTGAGACAAAATCATCACCATTACAAATCCTTACTTGACATAATCCACTTTTTTGTTATCACTCTTCAGTAGTACCCGAGCAAATGGTAGTGATGGGGGTCTTTTTTCATGGCTGGTGGATGTTACCTCTTTTGTCGTGAGTGCATTAGAGAATATAATTAACACTTATTCTGACATTACATAGGGTACAGCAGAATACACCAGCTAGCAACTATCAACACTATCAACAGCAGGTAAGATGGGATTTTTTGTAAAGAGCCAACGTGTGAATAAATAAAAGGCACCAAGGCACAAAGGACAGACAGAGGCAAAACAGAAAGCCCAGACAAAAGAGGGGAAGGTGAAGGAAAGACAGGGGTTAAAGGAAATCTGCTTGATAATCATCTGCTCTACTCACCTTCTGGCCCGGTGGACCAAAAGAACCAGTAACCCCTTGATCTCCACACTTCCCCTAAATAAAAAACACACACAAGATTTGTCTGGGAATACATGTGAAGGCCTTGTGTTGCATTCCTAATGTCATCTTTAACACGTTTTACGACTGCATTTAAGAAGCACAGAGAACAGAACACAGGTCACCGAGGGCATATGGAAGTGTAGCTGCTATTTGCATTCACGTGGGTGCAGCCCACCATGCGTAAAGAGGTGGAGAGCATTGGAATATAAATCACTGTGTGTGTGATGAGTAATCATTATCCTCTCAGCCAGGACATTCTTGGTCTTTTTCCTGTCAAGCAGCCCATGCCAAATATGGCTCCAATAGGAGCCCTGCTTTATTTGCAGAAAAAGAGCCATATTTTTCTATTCTGTGAGTAGATAATACACACAATACAGTCTGTTTTAGGCCACAGTAAAAGGTGTGCCATCAAAAAAGGAGTACGTTTTCATCAGTGAATTAATGCATCCCTTATTCTGATTATTTAAGTCAAAGTATCAATATCAATGCCATGGTTGTACTTTGCTTGTTGCCAGGGGAGGTGGAGCTAGTCCCTTCCAGCTGGAAGCAGATGGGGCACACCTGTCCTCAATCCCATCACCTGCCATTATAAACCCCGGCTTTCCTCACTTCTCCTGTGCCGCAATACAACCAGAATAGTTCTATGTCTGATATTTGCTCGCTAGTGCCTGGTTTTTGTCCTTCTCTGGAGAAGCATTTTGTCTGTTCTCTACTGTTGGAGAAGTGGTAGTGTCCCCAAGTCCTCCCTTTTGTCTAGGTTGTGCTTCTCATGCTGATCACTGTTGCGCCACTCTGCACAAGCTCATCAGGGGGAAGCAAGTTTGCACCTTCATTTGTATAAAACTCTGACGTGACATAACAGCATCCCCTTCCATCTTTGTGCACTGCATGCTGTGCTGAGTAAACCAAACAGGTTTCATGTTCATTTCAAGGTCAGGATGGACATGTCCTTGTGCCCCTGGTGCCAGTCTTTGGAAAGACAATAGCAGAACCCTACGGGGCACTCTTCTGTTTTAACAAATAAAGATCAGTTTGTAGAGATTAATTTCAGCTTTTTGGGGGCACAAATTCCAAATATCACAGACTCTGGTGCTTTGATTATGACCAGTCCTGCTACCAATTGCTGGAGTAGCCTCTCAATCTGTTACCGGCCCTCAAATTTGTAAATAAAATAAAACCTCAGTTAGCACAAATGTATGAAAAGAGTGAAATTAGTTCTTTGGGGCAGAGAGCCGTGTGCATGCAGACACAAACAACTCAAGTAAGAGCTGTCTGGGGCAGGATGGCCTTTATCACAGTTTCACAAACCACTACACTCTTACAAACAAGCTGACTCCCTCTCAGCAGTATTCTCCCCGGGAACATCAAGAGAACAGGGAGGGAGGGTACAACATCATAACAGGCCGAGAATAGCCAAACAGTTAGGGAGAGGCACGCCATTAGCATAATAACTAATTATAACGTTCAACGAACAGACCTTGGGACCATCTTGGCCGATCTGTCCGGGCGGCCCCGGGGGTCCCTGGATTCCCTGGACAGAGAGAGAGAGAGATTTTGATGGGGAGAAAAGGAGAGGGAGGGGAGGGAGGGGATGAGAGAGGACGGGAATGAGACGGAGAGAGAGAATGAGATGAAAGAGACGGACACAGTGCTCTGGGCTGAATATGACAGAGTGCGTGACGGCTTAGTCAGGAGGCACTGAGGGAGAAATGAGATGGCTCAGGTCCATACACTCTCTCAAACACACACACACACACACACACACAAAAACACATACACACTTGCATGTGTAAACACACGCTGAGTTTGCATATTCAACAAAGCCGTTTGAAGCAGTGTTTGCCACTTTGTGTTCCCATCTGACTTCACCACAGAAAAAAAACCCTCACACAAATAAATCATTGTCTCGTAAACTGATTGAACATAATCTTCAATTTAATCCATCTGACTCATAACACCTTCACCCTTACAGTTTCTGAATATAGAGATGAAACAAGTCACATAGAGATTTTTGAATAATAAGCTAAAAAAATATATATCTCTATATATATATAGAGATATATATATTGTGACTTTATTATTGGTTATTATTGTTCAAAGACCTGTTTTTGTTGATTCCGGTTCCAAAGAGCTCCATATATGAATAATAAATGATCCAACTTCCAAACATCTAATATAATGAATGTGTTATCACATTAAGGTATATTTGAGACACTAATTTGCCCATTTGTCTCTATGATTCAGGCCTTTGATAGACTGCTGAGCTGTGTACCCTGCCTAGCTCTAACCAAAACAGCTAGGGTGTAGCTATTGGACGAATGAATGATTAATATTTGTTACTAGAATGCCATTGAATATAGCACAACTAAATAAGTCACAATCTGAGCAAAAGGCAAAACATGTCGATCGATTACAGTGAAAAGGAGTTAATCCAAGAGTAGGGACATATACTGTATATTTGATTGGTGCTGGTCAGGTCACCTGACAGTTTGTTTGACTTCTGTGTCGACTCATCATGACATTATATGAGAAAATCCATGCGGGCACGGGGGGGGGAACACGCAAACCTCATACAGAATGATCCCTGGTAGAATTGAGGGCCAACCACTGCACTACCATGCATCATGATTCACTGTTCCGATTCTTCACTCCTTTTGCCTGCACGGCCCCTATTTGACCACAGGGGGGCAGTCGAACAATGACCATGACGTCCGCTGTGTTCACCGTGCTCTGCTTTATTTCCAATCCGACCGCGTTTAAACTTGTTTACCAGGGGGGTGCCCCGACAGCGTGTGAAGCCATGACCCCACACACTCATCTGACTTTGGCCCCTAAATTAACAACCACTCACCACCCCAGTGGCATTCTTAAACACATCAAATGGACTCCTAGGGTGACCAGGCCAAATTAATGATCTCATTAACGGCCCACTGCTGTTAGATATTTAGTCTAGGATATTAGATCACACTGCTCAAAGCAAAATGTGAAAGCGGGAAGACCCTGTGACCCACTTGTTAAAGAGAATATACATTTGTGGATCCTTTTAAGGTTAAATGAGGGCTAAATTGACATGGACTAGAACTAGATTCATTGTGGAAAGTGAGGGGTGGGTGAACTATATGGGACCTCAAACGTAACCACATGTCCCTCCTCTACTGCCAGTTCAGACAATAGTCAACAGCATTTATTATTGTATGTATTTTTTTCTGCTCTACATTCCAATGCTAATAGTGGGTAACAGTGTACTTAAAAAAAAAAACTAAGTTGTCGGACGTCTGAGTATGTAGAAAAAAAGACAAAAGTGTCTGTTGTTGGTCTAAATAGTTACAGTTGAATCATAAGCCTTTTTTGATTGATCCAGGAGTCACTGACCGATAGGAAAATTTAAGAAAAAATTGCAAAAAGCCCACAGGTGGCAGCATCCTCTCTTATGTTAATGTTGGTGTGATTTTGATTATTGTCAGTGATGTACAGAAGAATGTTGACTCGACATGAACCATTTCAGCATCTTGAGGCAAGTTGAGATAGGGGTGATGTTAAAAGCCAGTGTTACCTTTGTTCCTGGTAGTCCCTTTGGCCCTGTCTCTCCCTAAAAAGACATTGAAGGACAAGTTAAATAAAGTGACACAGGTCAATTAAAGCCACTTAACAACACTAATTAACCTTTAGGTCAGATTTTACCGGAGGTCCTGGTGTGCCCACATCGCCGGGAGATCCCTGGAGACCCTGTGAACAACAGAGACAAAAAAGAACATGATAACAAATCTTGTGTCAAGGTATACGTTTGGTTCTAGTGGACAAGTCCAGCTGATATTATATTGTCTTTATTGCTATTAGGGGATTTGGTTTCCTCCTTTCAAGAGCAACTGTATGCGGCACATAATTACAGACCATAGTCGCTACAGTTACTTTAAAGGAAAAGTTTGGCATTTGACTCTTGCCAAGAGTTACACGAGAAGCTTGACACCATTTAGCACATTCACAACAAATAGCCAGCAGAGGGTTAGCCTATTGGTTGTTTGCCTTATATATATTTTTTTGTCTTATGTAGTACGTGAAAAATAACAAGTCTTGTCTACATGCCATGGAACATTTGCACACACTTTTGCAAAAATTTAAGTTTTTCTTTCATCCTTCTAATTTTCTGGAAAGGCTATTCTTCCCACTGAAGCAAAAACATAATCGTGGAAACATTAGGACACCAGTAAACAAGACCACCATTAACTACACGGCATCCACGGAGCTGCAAAATAAATCAGCGATTCTTCTCAAAAGTATTTCATTTATTTGATTCAAAAGCTGCTACTCTTGCGCATTTATGTGTTCCTACAACATCCAAGTGTTTCATGGAGTCACTGTAGGGTTTTTCTGTTTTTTATCCGGCTTGGCAGGATGAGGCTTGGCTGGACTGCAGTGACAGTGGCGTCTGCTGCTGCCTGTTTCACTCTGGTGGTGTGTCCACAGGCCATGACTGCAGTGTCCCTGGTCAGAATCACTGTCCTCACAGTCTGAGGTGTTTCCCCTTACACTGACCCTTTGGCTGTGTTCTGCGCTTGTTTCCCATGTCATTTTGCATAGCAAGAAAAAAAAACAAGGTATAAAAAAGAGCGGGAAGAAAGTATAAACAGCTCCTCTGAGGAAATACTAATTATTTTATTACAATAGTGACGTGACATGGTCCATGTCACCAAATATAAACTAACCAGTACAACTGTTGTGTTGTTTCACTCCTATCTCTCCTGTTTCATCTCAGAGTAGTTTGGGGGGAAATCCTCAGTTACATATTATACAAGGTATAGTTTCACAGAAATTGCTCTTGGATCTAATTGTGTCGTAGGAATACTCCTAACAGATTAAGCTGAGAAAACAACTTGGAAAAAGCTCTTCATACTTTCTCACAATGTGCACGATACACAAATATAGATTAGCCCAAGGCCAAATATGTTGAGTATTATTAAATGTATTTAGCCAGAAGTGTGGCGACATTTGGACATTTGGACTCAGTCACTGCGATTGTCCTTGTGATGAAGATAATTCAGATAATCAAAAGCAGTAACTGAAAAAAATATTTAAATTGCATTCGCAGTGTTTCTGAAATTTGGAATGGAAGACATAGAAGCCATCTGCTCCTCTTCCAAGCTTCCCTATGCAATTTATGGAGTTGGCACTGATTCAAAACCAATTGCCATAGATGGGACCCATATTCAAATTATGGCTCCCATGGACCACCCTGCAGACAACTTCAAATGGGATAGGTCGCATTTGATTCTCCTACAGACTGTAGGGGACCAAAGTGTTGAGTAGGCATAAGAAAAAAAGGTCTACAACAGCAGGAACCAGGCCTGATGGCCCTCTCAGTGTCAGAGAATGACATGGAGTTTTGCCAACTCTGATGTGGAAGAACAGTCTGCAGTATGTGGCTAATTTACAATCTGTGAGGTACTGAAGAAAGATTGACTATCTAAACATTACATTTTTATTTCAATTTCTTCTTCTTCTCAATGCTACATAATACTCTTTGTTGGCTGGTATGCGTGTCTTTTTGTATAATACAACACGGTACATGTCTTGCAAGCCTGAGAAACAGTGGAGATAACATTCCATCAGGTAAATGTGAATAGGGGTTTCATTTTGCATCGACTTGTCATGTCATGCAAGCGTGTGATTTATGAGTGGTTAAAGGAAAGGCATGGCTGTGGAAGCAGTGACTCTCCACCTGTTACACAAACATGCAAACATGGATCATTGTGGAGCTTAAAAGTGTTATGGATTCAGAGTACACGAACCTGCACTGATGATTCCACCATAGATAAAATGTCTGTGTGTGTGTGTGCGTGTGTGCGTGTGTGCGTGTGTATGTCTGTGCGTGTGCGATAAAGTAAACTAAACATAATCCCCGGGCTTCAAAATAAATCTGATGCATCCGGATATCAGCAGGTGTCTGTCATGGTGGCTTTACTTTGGGAACAACATTGGCGCTGGGAGGCATTAGAATTGACATCGAGTGTGCTCTCTGTTGTTCCCCACCAAATATTTCTGTCTGTAACAAATTGTAAAAGATTGATTCTGAGGTCATTCAAAATTAGGTATGTCGGATTGTAAAGGAAGGACAAGTGGAATTCAATTCGAGAAGCACCAAATTCGCTCGTCACATCATCAACATCGTTGAGGGTGATAGCAAATATTTGACTTCCCAAACAAATCAGAGTGAAGCGGGACCTGCATCACAACAACCGCGTCACTCATCCATCTCTCAGCAGCGAGCCCATTAGTCTTTGAGCAGATGAGGATATGTGATCTGTGTTTGGTAGACCCTGCTTCATGACACGTTGTCATACCTTCGCCCTGAGGTGAGCGGAGGCGGGTGGGATGAAGGACGAACTGAGAGGCCATAGGAGCCACGGAGACGAGGCAATAACGGAGAAGACCAAACAATATTTTGGTTCTAGCAACAGCAGTGGATCAGTTTCGTTACGGATAACAACGTTTTTTTTCAATGAAAATGCATAGTCATTCACGCTAGGTATTGTTATTGCTCCTGTCTTATGTGTGTATAAAATAACTCAACAATGCATGGATAGATGTTTTACAAATTCGTTTGGAATGTTATATGTGAGAGGGTTTCTATATACAAACAATTGTAAGTATTTTTTAAGATAATAGATCCAAGTTCAAGAAAGGTGGGACAAGCTCGTTGGGTCTCTCTCTGCCATAGGTGCTGATGTAAGTAAAAAATACTGTGTGTGGCCTGATGGGAAAAAAAAATAAAAATTAAGAGGAGTCTGAAAACTTGATAAAGTGAATAGTAACAGAATGGTCTACGAATTCAAAAGGTTTGGCCAGCTTGTGATGGGCTGGATTCATTGAGTGTAATGCATATAAGCATTGTTACTCGGCAATTACATTGGAGACGGTGCAGTGTAGTAAAACAATTTACAGCAATAAAACCGACTTTCATAGTTTTGGTTTCCTCAGTGTGTAAACCTCCGACTGATTGAGAAGGCTTTGTTTTGGGACACAGTTAAAGAGCTACTTTCAGAATGATGTCCACCACACAGCAAGACGTGTATCTGTGTATGCATATGTGTGAGAAAGTGAAAATGAGTTTAGCAGTCTCTTGCAGACATAGGATTAAAAGACTAAAGTGTGAACATTTAATGGACAAAGGCAGAGGCTGAACCTTCGATAGTTATGTTGTTCCACAATGCCTTTTAGCTGGTTGCCTTGATGTAGTAAATAAACTTTGTTTGGCAAAAAACCTCCCCTGCCTTGTGTTGTGCTGATTCGTATTAGTGCAACAGCTCCCATAAAAGGAACACTATAGGTAACTTATTACCTGCTTCGTTTCATTTTTCAGAATTGATTATTTTTCAACCGTGAATTGAGCCTGTCTGCCCTGCTTTTCGGCACAAAGGCTAAGGACAGATTTGTGTTCTACTTCGGGGTCAGGAGATTAGAGTTATAAGTAAGCCTGTGTGTGTGTGTGTGTGTGTGCGTGTGTTTGTGTGTGTGTGTGTGTGTAGTGCAAGCACAAGCTTGTGTAGTGGGTTTACTAGCGCACGCTGCAGTGTATAAAAGCAGCAATTAATCCGAGCTCGCATGTTTATGTCCTGATTATTCTTCCCTTCAATTCTTTATGAGAGCGTTAAAATGTAGTTTTAGCTTGTTATATCCACAGAATGCTGAGTAAACAGGAAATATGTCTCCGCATTCATCCAGAGCCGAAACATTTAGCAATTTGTCAATTGTTTTCGATTAAAACATTCATCTTTTCCTGGCCATTGTCTTTTATGTTAATTCATTGCAGAGTAATGTTTTAGACTCAATATTAAATAACTGGGCCTTTTACCATTTGACAGATATGAAATGCCCACCATATAAAATCACTTATGAAGCCTTCTGTTATAAATATGGCGGGTGCGTAATTGGTATTAACTTACCAGGGCACCTTGAGCTCCAGCAGCACCAGCCAACCCTGGATCTCCCTGAGGACACAACATAAGTGCCTTTCACTTTCCAAGTAGTTAAATGAATCACTTCAACTGGTGCCACAGGACGGCATTAGTCATGTACTGTCTCATCTGATCATTATCATTTATCCCCGATGTTTACCGAATAGATCCAGTGATTGAGTAACACTACCAGTAAATACATTAGTGATGTTGCGCATAAGCTTTGTGTTCTATCAATTGGAATAGTGATAAATGAGGTCGATGAAAAATGTCCTTTTATTTGAAATAGCAGCTATGGTGCGATCAGGAAAATGTCCATCTGTCACTCAGTTTGTCAGTCCAGAGGGAAATAAAAGTTTTCTATCTTGGCTCGATCCTCTGTGAAAGTCTGCTAAACTTCTGTATTTGGAGTTTAAACCGGGAAAGTGTGGAATTGGAATGTGGTCTCATGCAGTGGTACAGTCCTGACGCATGAACAACTTGGGGTGTAGTGTGTCCTGTGGACGACCGTCTTGCAACTTGTAAAAGTAAAAATGAATGGTATCAAACGATGACATTTTGAAGCCGCAGCACAACATGCAAATCAAGTTAGAGCCTCCCGCAAAAGCCCTCTCCATGCTGTTGAACAGTGTTTGTTGAATGCCTTACGAGGCAAGTGGTATGTGAACAGGTTCTAGTGTGTACCATTCATTTAGCCAGGCATATTATGTGTGTGGGCGAAAAGTGTCTCTCTATGTCATCTTCATTTTCGAAATACATACAACAAAATAAAAACATAGACACTACTTTCAGTTTTACCTGGAAGTTGACTTCAGTCATCAGTTAATGTTTTGACTAAATTTAATTGTGTTATATATGTATCCGTGTGTATACTCCAGTGTTCAAACAATTAATTAAACATTGAAACCACGGGGTATCCAGTTATGTAGTGTTTGGATGCATTAGTTGCACAATTCTAGGTTTGTCATATTTTGTCCAAAACATTTTTAGTTTTAGAAATACCTCCTGACTTGTAGATTTGACCTTGTCTGCATCACCCCACCACTGGTTACTACTTGAGCTTTTATATCTCTGAAATGTTTCACAAACCACCACGTCAAAGGTCAAATTCTCATTCATTCCGTAAAACAGCTGGTCACTTTTGTTTTTTGAAGCGTTGCGCAAACACGAGGAAATAGTTCTGTTTTTCAGGACGGTCAGAATAAAGGAGACTGCAACAATCGAGCCAGAAGCCGATTTAAGCGTGAAGCGACCCCCCTCAGGAGTTGGATTCATAAAAAGAGCTTAATTTCAGCAAACCATCTGAGCTGGGACAGCCCCCGTCAGCTGAGGAAAATAATGATGGAAACAGTCCATCACACCTAAATAAAAGGGCGGTGACTGAACACGGGATGGCCCTCAATTGGGGACAGTAATGATGCTTATTGTATTGGTGGGGGTTGTACAGGCTCAGCTTGCACTTGAAAGTGTAATCAGGTGTGACCTGAGTGTCTTCAGTTAGAGAGCATCATTTGTTCATTTCACACTCCGATTTTCGGATGTGTTGCCTTAAATCTGCTGCGCTGCTTCCCTTTGTCTGTATTGATATTTCACAAAAATCCAAAGGGGAGAATGAAAAATCAAACAGTGCACAGATGAAGCCTCCACAGGCCATTCATCATATACACTCCTAGTGCACTTTATAGCACACCTAAAGGTTGGTGTTTAGCATGTTTTAGCATAGCACTGCTATGACACTATGAGGTCTGAAAACACACTTCCCCCTCTCCCTGCAGACACAGAGGGCACCAGGCCTCACCAGCATGTTTTTTTTTTTAAGCGCAGAGCTCTGCATGTTGGCAGTGAGGAAACAACTGAATTAGCTCTTCACTGCATCTGTTTTCTTCTGAAGCGTCTCGCCACACTATGCACATAAACCAACAGCCAACATAATTACACAGGCAAGACGCCCACCACGGTCCAATAAATGCCGAGATGACATAAATTGCTGGATGTCTAGAACAAGGGAAAATAGACAAGTGCCCTGACACCGTCCTTTAATGAAAGCAAACCAATCTGCCACTTCACCAGGCCACATATTGTTTAAGACCGAAGAGACTGTGACCGCTTGACGTCTTTGAGCTGAACTTCATTTGGATAAATTAGAGTCGAAGAGTCAATAAAAGATAAAGACGCCAAGCAAGAAGAAATACAAGAAGACGGAGAAGACTGGGAGCGAGTATCTGGCCCCAAGTGGAGTGAGCCAAGTATCTCTGGGGCTGGCTCATGAATGTGGGGGAAGACAGGAAATGATATTGTCAACTTTAGTAGATACTCAGGAAATGTACCTGACTACGGTGGTAAAGAGAACAACACAATTCTCAGTAGGTGCTCCAACTGCTTGCCAAAGATAATGAGTTTTGAGAGGAGAATTTGAAGGGAAAGAACGAAAGGGCAGAGGGGAAATAAGTTTGCTGTGCGGGATGGTGGTAAAGAAGGAGGGCATGCTTGGAGTAGAACCGCTGCTCGTACGCTGTTGAAAGGAGCTCCTTGAGGTGGTTAAGAATCAGATAAGTATTACTCCTGCCATCCCTTGAGTGGATTTCCTGGGCACAGGAGGAGACCCTAGAGAAGACCTGGAACATGCTGGAAGGATCACATATCCCATCTGGGCTGGGAACGCCTTAGGATCCCCCAGGGGGGAGCCGGAAGATTTGGCTCAGATGCTTGTATGAGTCTTCCTAAAGGCCTAACTTTTAAAACATGTAACATGAAATAGAACACTATGAAATATGAAACGTATGTTAAATCATTAAAAAAATATATATATATATATATGGAATTAAAATCTTTGAAAAGGTGAATTGCATGACATGCAAGAACTTCATTTGAACCATATTTGAAAAAGTAATTTCCTTTCCCATTTGTACTTTCATTTCCCTGCTGCTATCCTCTGCCCATTAGCAGTTCATTTGACAGTCATTTAACTTCTCCATTTAGCATTTCCGTCAAGCGTTGGGCCTTGCACTGGTAAAACAAGATTAAACTATGCAAATTACATCAGGGATGTAACTCTCTCAGTTTCACCTATTGTGCAAGGCCCACAGTGACATGGAATGTCTCTGACCAAAAGCTATTAACAGATTATATATACCATACATTTTCCCTTCTGCCTCTGTAGAACCTTGAGAAATCCTGCCATCTGCCACTGGACTGCATGTCCAATGTGACGGAAATAGATCTTCAAAAAAGCAAAACCTCACTTTACTCCAGGAAGCATGTCTGTTCAATCAACCATTATAAATAGCTTATACTGTGTGTGTGTGTGTGTGTGTGTGTGTTTAGGGGTGGGAGGTCAGTATGTGTCGAGGGATGTGCCTAATTTAATTCACTCTGAGCATCATCATGGATAAAACGGAAAAGCAATGTGCCTTCATAATCACCATGATTAATCACCTCATTAAATATAGTTTACTGTGTGATGGCGCGGCTATTACATTGCTTCAGTTTAATGTTTTGTTCTGGAGACATTTTACTGAGAAGAGGGCTTTGAGCGAGCATCTGGAAGCGAAAGTCCCTTTAGTTTTCTGCTCAGACAGAAGCTTAGGTGATTAACAGTCAACTATTGCAAAGTTTAGATGAACTCCAAACGCACCTGGATGAAACAACAGTATGAAAAAGTGCCATTTAGTACTTTGTTCAAAAAGATAAATAAGCCTTTGAGGTTCCAGTTCAACAAACACTGGTTTGCTGTCGTATACAATAATGTACACTCTCTTGTGTCATGTATCCCTTTGTAGGATATAGAAACACGATCTGTCTTGAAGAAGAAATGTTCTTATAAAACCTATTTAGAATGTTCTTACTAACTACACAGTTGCTAAAAATCATTCAAATAAATTTTTATTATATTTCAACTTTTTCCTGTATTTAGCAAGTATTGTCCTATAAATACATTTCTTTTTTTAACCTTATAGTTTCCTTATATGTTGCGTTTGGTTTTGAACATTCAGCTGTTTCATCTATATTCTCAGCTAACCACATCAGTGTTTTCTGTCTCAGACAAGTGACCTTGGGGTACTGTCTATAATTGTGGTGGACAACTGGTGATTTTAATGTCTAACAGCCTGAGGAATGTAAAGGCTGTAATTTACACATTAGCAGGTCTCTGAACATGCTACTAAATTACAAACAAAACTGTTTAAAATTAACCCTTTGTTTTGTGTATGTAAAAACTAATGTCTTACGTTTGCTTATTTAAGACACATAATTGAAAACATTCTACCTTGTCAACAGTTTTTGCCACTGTTGTGAATAATAGTTATGGCTTCTTTTTTTATTATTACAAAAAAGAGATATTATCTATTTCGATGACTGAAAAAATCTTCCCAAATGTTTTCTCATAATTATACAAATATACAGTTATGTTATATAATCTAACAGTTATACACTTGCTAATTACAGGCAATGGGTACATGATACACACTCTCTTTATCTCACTGTGACAACCTCACACAGCGGCATCTAAAAATCATAATTTTGGGTGTGGAAAACTGGATACACAATAATAAGAGACCTAGGACTACCACAAAGCAGATTTGTAACTTTCTTCACTTGAGTGAGAAGCATCAACTCCAGAAGGGCTTAAAATGTGGAATGTATGTAGCTGAAAGACAGCAGTTATCTGTTTATGTGAAGATGCCTATGTGTAATTTCTGAGTCTGTGTGGGCATCCGTGTGCGTGTACGTTTGTGTGTTTGTGTGTGTGATTAAAGAGCATGCTGACGGCCTTGGGCATTGTACAGTATATCAAAGTTTAGGCCTCATTAACGTTAAATGGAGCTGTCATGGCTGCATAGCCAGGAATTCTTTACAGTTGATGGGAATTGTTTCCTCAGGCGGTGACCACACTTGGAGGTAATTTAGATGCAAAGATCAAATCTTTATATCTGTCTTTTTTTTGTCACTTTACAATCAGTGGGTGTCCACTCCCTGGTATTTGAGTAGGAACTGATATAATCCCATGCATATATATATATGCAGGATTATTCTGATAAGACAATTGCATTAAGATTGGCGCTAAGATTTTTTTTGTCCATGTGTGATAAGTGTAGAATGTAAACTCCTCCTCGGGTCATTAAAATCACCCAGTACCCAGAGGCAAAACCTAGGACATGACCTTTAATGTGGTCCTGACTCAAAAGCAAGTCGCAGGCTTTATGTTGTGTAATGTAAAAAATCATTAACGAGCACACCACGGAGGTCTGTTTTGAAGTTTTGTTCATTCATTCCTAAAGCTACATTAAACACATTTCTAAAGCCAATGAAAATAGTCAAAATTATGTTCAAGTTATTCCCGTAATAATTATCTATTAATTATTATGGTTTCTGTTATTCAGCAGAATTTGGTTTAGATTTATATTTTATGTTTTCATGGGCTACCGTGGCTGTTCCTGTTTTACTTTGAAGTCTGTTTCTTTGTGTATCCTGTTTAAGTTTCCTTTTTGTTTTACTTTTGTCCATTTCCCTCCCTTGTGTTTATCTGCCCCAACCTGATTAGTTTTCTCCATGTCTGATTAGTTAGTTCCATATGTAATAACATAAGCTGAAATCTTTCAGCTGGGAATTTAACAAAGCACAAAAAAAATGAAGTTACAGATCACTGTTTTTTTATGTACAAAAATACTATGACAGAGAATTTACTGAGATCAATGAAAGTACTCCTCGAGACCCCAGAGCTCCAAATACCACCTGTGGTATATTTGTACTCAGACTGATCCAAGGCAAACTTCCTCCATAGACTTCTAGAAATATAAGACGAATACTAATATGTGGAAGAGTTCGGCCAAATCACTTGCTGTAGCCTTGCTGTTCATAACTGTGCCAAAATATGGAAAAATCCATGGAACATAGTTATGATGTGTCGTATCAGGATAAGTCTGAAAGGGATATCAGTGTGAGAAGAGACATCCCTGGGGATTAAACGATTCTAGGTTGAAGAAGGAAGTGATTTCATTGAGCAGCTTTGAGTCTGACAATTGAGGCAAACCTCGGTCTTTCAACTGTGCCCTTCTCACCCCCACCATTATACTGAGCACACGTCTATTAACATCAGGCTGTTTCCAGTAAATCATTAAGACGCTCAATGTTCCCTGACATTGTTGCAGCAAGGAAGTTTGTTGGTCTTGGGAGGCATCTGGGATGCAACTCTGCTCTGATCCATGCCAGCTTGTCGATCATCTGGTTGTCCAATTATGTGTAGCCACAGACCACAACTTGTAAGAAGATGGAGCTGGAAAAGCAAGACAGCCACTGGAAACAGCCTTAACTTCAACAAGTTAATAATTATGAAACGATGTGCAGAGCGAGATGTAACCATATTTTATACTACAGGATTCTTTATTCAAGAATATTGCACATATCAGGTATCATTAATGTGTTAATGAGGTTCAGATGGGCTGACAGGTGGGTTTTGTCAAGCCACCTAATTTACCCTTTTCCAGTCTTTATACTGAGCTAAAGTAACTGGACTGTAGTACCGAACGTACCTCATCATATTTAATATATAGTATCATCATGACTCTGGCCCAATTTTTTTATTTCTCTAAGAAACAAGTGCAAATTGGTGAAAACAATTCTCCAGCAGGTCTGTCGAATTGGCCACCAGGAAACACATCTGGTTCGAAGCTGGCTCGCAGTCAGTATGTGTAACTCAAATGTAACCCCACAGTTAGCTGCTTACTCGCTTTCCAAAACACATCTACCACACACTGCCGGCACACACACCCCAGACAAGTCCACACATGGACACCAACTGTGGGCTCCCTGCGTACCGCCACCCTCCAGTTGGCGCGGAACCCGTTCCAGATTCTCGGGGAAAGTAGTTTATTATGATAACAGGAAGAGTCCTAAATTACTGAGCAGAGTGGCTGCAAGTCAAACTGGTAGAATACTCAAAAGACTTCAGAGACAGCTCAAAATAGCATCACACACTTGTAGTTGGTGGGCGTGCTCGCCTGCTTGCAGATGTGAGCATGTGCTCTTTCATTTAGCCACTTGTTCTTTTTACCACAGGGGGCACATCCTATATATTGTAGCTACAAGGCCCAGGCTCCTGCAGGGGTGTCAATTTCATTAACTGACAAAAGTGTTTTCACATTTGCTTGAATCTAAACCGCTCCAACAAGAGGACACAAGAGGCTACCCGCTTTACCTTTGTAATGTCATTTAAATAAAAAAAAAAAACACTGGATCTCTCATTGACTCCAAATGCCACAATTTGCATTTGATACCCTCACAGCTTTATCAAATCCCCGTGTGTCCACAGAAAAAAAGCATACTGTGTGTCATACAGTACAGCCAAGCAATGAAAGGGGTTGCAATGTGTTTCAAGACGAGAATGTCTCCTCTCAGTTTGTGGCTGTTATTTGTTTCATTGTCTTTGTGTCATTGTCCCTTCATTGGTGTATGTTTTCGCAGAATGAACATTCATTTATTGCAGCTAAAACTGTTATGGTCTTTCCACAACTCGATTAGACCTCTTTTTTTGGCCACTTTAGTTGTCTGGACTTTGTTTTAATTGGGCTTCTTTCGTTCTGTCTCCCCTGTGTACTCTATTTCATGGTGTATTTAGTCTTGTCACATTTACAGTTTTATGTTACTCTCCTTGCGTGTCCATGTTTAGTTTTACTTCCTGCCATTGTTTACTTTCCTTCCTGTGCGATTGTCTGTCCCGCCCTCATTAGTTTCACCTGCGTCTAATGAGTCTCACCTGTGTTTTTGCTCACACCTGTGTTTAATTAGTCTCACCTGGGTCTTGTTCTCCTCCCCTGTGTATAATGTCTCTGGGTTTCTCATTGTTCCTTGTTGGGCTCTGCTGTCATGTCATGTTTTCTAGCTGTACTGCCATGTTTGTTTTCGATTTTTGTTTTTCAGGATTCCCTATAATCTTTTTGTGTTTTTTTTTAATTTTGGATTTCAGTTGTAGTTTTCCTGCCTGCCCTTGCCCCTGAAAGTTGCTTTGTAAATTTATTAAAGACTATTAGTTTTTGAACGATCAGCACATTGGCTCCTCTTTTGCACGCGCCCTGACACAAACTTTGTTTGATTAATTAGTAAGGCAGTGTTGGTCCTGAACATTGTCAATATAGCTGCAGGTTTTTGGCATGAGATGTTCAACAAAAATAACATGATTTAAATAGCTACAGTCCACACTGACCTTTGTCCCAGGTGGCCCAACCAGTCCACTGGTGCCTGGTACCCCTGGCTCCCCCTGGTTGGGAAACAAATATATACTGTATTCTGTGAACCAACTGTATTACAGTAATTACTTCAAAGTGTGCTGACGCTTCGCTGGAAACTCCAAACAAACACATTCTCTGAGCGTAACTAGAGAGACAAATGACCGGAATCAGGATTCTGTTCTGTTCTCTAAACTGAAATGATTCACTGTACATCTTGCATCATTTTTTCACTTTAACGTAACGCTGCATTTTCAGGAGCTGACATTAGTGTCAGGAATTTTGAGACTTGACTGTGATAGAGAACTTAATCTTACCACTGTTCCAGCCTCACCCGGAGGTCCTTGTTCACCCCTCGCTCCAGGAACACCCTTTAGAATACAAACATTTATTTTTATTAAATAAAAAAATGGCAAGAAAGTTGGATTACCAATTTGAAGACTTTGTATGTTTATGGTGGAATCACCATAAACATTAATTTGACCACTAATAAGAGACATATGAGGTGACAATAACATTGGCCTATACATTTTCACAATACACAATTATGTACGGCACACTAACACATATTGATAGACTTATATAGACTTTCGATCCAGACAAATTAAAATTGCTCTCAGTCCTGCAAACATGCAGATAGAATAATACTAACTGACCAAGTTGCTACTAGTAGCTCACATGGGACGGTATTTAAGAAGTTCACACATAAAAAAAAAAATCTACAGATTGAGCCGAGGGGGAAAGTACCGAAATATGATATATGTATTATTTTAATAATTTTCAGTCTGTCATTTATGGAGTTTTAGATCATCAGAGGTCCCCTAGGAACCGTCCTGAGAAACATGAGCAGTGGCTTGGAACATGCATGAAGCAGCCTCACCTTGGATCCAGGGGTTCCTGGTGCTCCCAGTAAACCTGGCTCCCCTCTGTCTCCCTGAAAAACACCAGATAACTGTTAGTACTGTTAGCCAATCAGAAAAGCCACGGTACAGATACAAGCGCTTGGCTTACCTTGTCACCTTGTTGACCAGGCTCCCCTCTCAGTCCCGCGGGGCCATTTTCACCCTGCCCAGGAAAGGCGAGTCGCGAGACAGCGAGTTTGGTAAGAACTCGGAGTAAGAAGACAGTTATGTGGTTCCTAATTCATCATGACAGAAAGGATCAGATGGCTGAGCCGAAATAACCTTTTATCTCAGTGAGTATGATCAAGCTCACATAGGTTCCCCTGCTACAAGACAGACAATTGACAGAAATAATCTGAATTATAGTAGAGCAAGAAACAAGAACGATTGTTCTGATGTTCTTAGAGGCTTAGAGGACCAAACAGTGCCAAATGTACATCTGCACGCCTGGAGTTTACAGGAGTTTAATCAAATGGATGTATTCAATCCTTTCTTTGGTGTAGTCGTAAATGCAGTAGAGTTCCAAGTGTTAACGGGATTAAAATGTGAGATTAGTTACCTTCATCCCTGGTAATCCAGAGTGGCCAGGTTCCCCAGGATTCCCATTCTTACCCTGTAGACACAGACAACTTCAATTAATTTCAACATGTGCACAACAACATGTCTCCTGAATGCTGGTGGCAAACAGACGGGGAAAATGTACAGCAGAAGGAAATTGCGCAGGACTTACAGGCTTACCGTCAGGTCCTGGTGGTCCGTCCCTTCCTTTCTCTCCTCGGAAACCCTGCAAAATGATGACCCTGCATTATAACACTCAGAAACATATTCTTTTGATTTAAACGTTTTTTTATAGTTGCATAGTTTTTCGAAAAATTCATAATCTCTAGACTATAGATATTTTTAGATAGCCCCTCTAGGCTCCTCTGCTGTTGATCTGCCAGTCTTTCCAATACTTTGGCCCAGATATCAATGGATAATGGATTCATTGCTTTAAAAGTTTCCAACTTCCATGGCTCCCAAATGATGGTCATCATTATGCACCACCATTAGATTGAATGTTGCAGTGCTGTGTCAATTGACAATGACAACCGTTTCATTTTTAACTATTAAATTTAACCAATCCTTTTACCGATTATTTTAGCATTGCTGAAACACTAAATTAAATGGCAGACATGGTAAACACAAATAAATATTAGAACTAATAAATATTGTATTATAGTCTTTCGGATTAAATGTTGATTTTTGCATGTAGTTCAAAGCACCACTGGGCTACCTCAGAGAACACTAACTCGCTCATATAGTGCAGGATCAGAGGGCAAGACAGAATAATGGAATATCATAGATTAATCACCTAAGTCCATTAAAAACAACAAAAATGTGTACCAATAAAATATCAAACAAACCTGAAAAGGTTAGGGATTTTAACAAGTCTCACCCCCCTTTTTTCTGTATTTTTGGGCTGCTTTCCAAAAGGTTATTAGAGGACAGAATTAATTAATGTATGTATATTTCTGGCCATTTACATCATCACCACTTCAAATACCTTAAATTGCCGGTTGTCTGGTTTCTAATATGTATGTTGTGGTCTATCTCTCCATTACATTTGGCCTTTTGAACTGTGTGCCCCAAATTACTAGTGTGTGCAACAACTTCCAACTTTAGTCGGAGCAGATACCATAACAAAACTTATTATTATTATTGTTGTTGTTATTATTATGTGGGGAAAGTTGTGTTTAAGGTCATAGTAAACTCCCAGGAAATGAAGGGAAAGTAATGCCCTTTGACATCTGACATTGAGATTATCAGGATTGTGTAAGTGTGTTCGTGAGTGCGGGTTTAAGAGTTACCGTGCGTCCCGGTGGGCCGCGCTGCCCTGGTGGTCCGATTACACAGTTACAGTCTTCCTCTTCGGCTGTCCGATTCAGAGGACACTGAGCAAAGACATACAAACAAACAATCAAAAAAACACTCAATGCATTGCAAGTAGTAGTAAGTGAGAAAAAAAAGCAAGGTTGAAGCATTTTCAATTTTCTTTTTTAATTGGAATGTTTTGTCAGAGTCAAAATACTTTCTTCTGAAATATCAGATCCCAGAAAATATCTTGAAATGAGTTCTAAGCATATGATATACAGTGATATGACTATATATATCTTTACTATAAAGTTTCCCCGGTTTGCTAAATATTTCTGCGCAAAGTCCCCTTGAAAAGGTGTGGAAAAGCAGAATAGAAAGGGCACTCACCCTTTCATCATCCTGTATGCCGTACGAGAGAGAGGACAAAAGTAATGGTTATTGTCATTGCAGCCTCATACGTGCAGCAACAAACGGAGGTTTCTTTTTGAATGATGTCATTTAAAAATGACTGATTCAGGATGGAGACACGGGAGATCTTACCACGGAGTAGATCTCGCAAGCTGTTTCTCTCTCACTCTGATGAGGATCGCAGTACAGACGCAGCTTCTGGATCTCTACCTGTATCAAAACAACATGAGAACCTCATGAAATGTGTCGAAAACATTTGGGATTTGGCTTTGGCCATTCTCCGCTACCATTTGGTGATGCCAATCTTTGCTGGTTAAATGTAGCCCAACTTCTTTCACAAATGATCAGTAACTTCAAGCAGGTAAACAACTGCCCATGTGCGTCAGAGGCAATCAGAGCTCTTGGGCGTCTCTGTTACAGTTTGATTTAGAGGTATGGTTAGAACTCACGGGCACACCGATGTCTGTTCCTCTCCTTTTGGCCACCTGTGTCTCCCCATTGATGTAAATGGCCTCCGCCGGTTCCAGCTTGCCCTCTTGGATCAGTTGGTCATCAAGGAAACTGGCAACCTGGCGTGGCCTCACTAGAAGTTTGAGCTGATGCCATTTTCCATCGTACAGTTTCTAAGGCACAAATATCCCAAATATAGAGATACATTAACTGAGAGTGTCTTTATGTATACGAGTGAAACACCTCTTTCTTCGAGCTTTCATTTCTGATTGAAACGATTATAAACTTGTCAAATCCTTGACTCCGGTCTTCCGTTTCTGTTGGCAGTCTCATGTGTGCATGTGTGACATCTAATCTTATTTTGTCAGCAAGGCTGGGAATTTGTGTTCTCCAAATGCTCCGCAAACAGTCATGACCAGCAACGTGTCTTTTTCAATCACAAGCTTTTTTTCCTTGGCGCCTGAAAGCATACAGAGACACGGGGATGTTACAGAGCAGATATTGTTTCATTTTGACCACGCCACAGCCGTCATTTCCAAATGACAAATAACAGGCTTATACCTTGTGCCACATCAAACCGAATGAAATCAAACGCAAGCAAACTCAAATTGAACATAATTACAACTTTCTGCTCCCTACAGTCTAGGTGTGTGTTAGGATGGAGGGTGGTGGGTGCCATTTGGAAAAAACAACTTGGCGTGTCCTACAGGATGTATTATTAGCATGTGCTGCCACGGAAACAGGGGCACGCTCTCCAAGTACTACACATCCACCAGTCAGTTTCCACGAGGTGAATACAGCGGTTGAGAGCAGGAAACATTTTCTTTGAGCCTCTTCCTGGCTCCCATCGCATCACATCCTCCCTGCCCCAGCTGGGTATTGAAGTGAGCAAGCAATGATGTTTAAACAACTTCTAACTTGGCTCAATGCAAGTCATCGCAGTCAGGTTCATTCACTGCAACCGACACAAAGGGAAAACCCGAGATCGCAAGAGACACATATACTCCGAAATATATCCTTTCCCTGGCACTGCAGGACAATAAAAAAATGGTCATCCAGCCCGTCTTTGTATTCACCACACTCTTGAGATCTGTATGTATGTTTGCAGGGACTTCCAAATAGATTTAGACCTGCACAATATCACACTATATGAATCCGATTTTGTTTTGCCTGTGTTAACAGGACGAGGCTCTAAGATTCTATGTGGATAGGTTCAGACGCAAGGAGCAGTCATGTTTCTTGAGCTAATTTACATGGATTGACTGATAGAGACTTCAACAAAAACATAAACAAATATATAGGCAGAATAAGCGTTCTTTTGTACTTCCAAACTTTACCTTGGACATTAGACTCGGTCTTCACACTAACCTGAAATCCAGCTTTAAAGGTGACTTTTTGCTCCTCTTCTTCTACTCTAGTGGTGGTGAAGGTGACAGTTTTGTCCTTCCCACTAAGCGTCACTGCAGCCTGGATCTCTTTATCCTTGGACAACACCCTCCAAAGGTCAAAGGTCAGCTGGGCAGAAGAGCCCTTTAGACGCACAGTGGCTACAAACACATAGGACGGGGGCAGGCCTTCTGGGAAAATCTCCCTAGTATGAGAATAAAATCTGATCAAACCAAATGCATGGAAAGAAAAAAATATATATAACATAATACATTTTCAAGAACTTGATCACACTCTATTTATGCCACAGTACGCTACCGGGTATTCTCTGTGATGTCCGTGGTGGCAGTAAGCATGTACGCTGCCTCGGTAACCAGAGAGCCGGGAATCTTCTTGGCCTTCAGATGAATGTTTAGGCCCAACATCAGCTCAAAGCCTTTCTCATCACGAGACGCCACAGGGATTCGTGTCGGACATACAGACTCTGAAAAGGAAGGACTAATTTAATCAGACAGTAACCACTAATTAAACATTTAAATGAATACTTAAAGTTCTGGCTGAACATTGTTTTAATTCAGTGTCGTATCGATGTGCAAATTAGAGCTATAATGCTTTAATTTATAAAGCTCGTCGGCTCACTGTTGCAAGCAATTCCCTTACCTTTTGTGCTCCGTTATTTTAGGCTGAGTTTAATGCTAATTAAAGTTAGTGAACCCATTGCTGTGGCTTTAGCCACTGGACGTTTTTTTTTGCCACACTTAAGCAACTAGACTTAACTAATGGTTATGTCTATGGCTGTAATTTGTTTTTGAATGTTTTGTATTTGTTTTGAGACAATGTGTCTGATAAAATATATTCCTATATAACATAATATACTTTCCTAACTCAGTCTGATCCATTGGGCTCTGGTCTAGCCAGAGATGGAAATCAGCCTTCCCCAAGGCAAGCTGAGAAAACATAATATATGATGATAAACGTGATAAACATGCAGATAGGTCAGTGTCACATTCTGACCTTCACATAGCTTCTGCTCCATGGAGTCCCTGATACGGTCCATCGTGGTGTAATCCTCAGCATACAGGACATAGGTGGATGAAGGTTTGTTGGAGATGGATACCAGCTCTGAGGTGGTGATCTCAGTGCCAACTCCGACTGCAAACACTGTAATGCTCTGCGCTCGTGCCTCCATACTGGCATCCACCTACGGAAACATAGGCGGTGTAATTGAATCAAAGAAAGAGGCGTTCAATTTTAGCCAAACAGGGAGATTGACAGAGGGTTTGTGCTTAAAGTACAGCATGATACGACACATACTGCAGGACTTCAGCCAACAACTTGTATATGCAGTGGTATGAAGTCTTACACTTGAACCTGGCAACTTGACACTAACCACATCATCCTGAGACTTTCCATCAGTGACCACCACAGCAATGCGGTTCTTGACTTGGCTGGCCCGCTGGGATGAGGAGAAGACGTGGTCCACAGCAAATTTGATGGCCCGTCCAGTCTGCAAAAACAGTCCGAAAAAAGCAACTGAAAAACAGCACGACACTAAGAGGGATCTTATGTGTGAACTGGTCTGTTCACCAGTTCTCATCCACTGACGGCTGCCTCCCAGAGTGCACATTAAATTGTATAAATATATTTCAAATAAAGTTGTCTACCACACCAGTAGATTACAAAATAGTTTTATGTCTTCAAAGAGTACATTATATAAGCACATTTAAAATGTTTATGGTATATTTCTATGCTTGTGGTGTTGTTGGGTGGTCATGTTGCTGCAGATACACCTGTGGTGAGAAAATGCTGGACTGTGCTTAAGTCTGCCTGTCCATAACCCACAAACTTTTTGTTTGTTTTTTTGTTTTTGGATGTAGTGAGGAACTGGATTTAATAAAGGTTTTGTAGAGCATTCAACAGTAGATGTCTCATGGAGTGTTGGGTTTTCTGTTAGAGTTAGAAGAACTGACACCAGCTGTGTTAAAATGTATTTATTCCATGTTCCTTATTTGTACTCGACTATTATTGTGTAACAGAGACTGCAAGTTTCACCGTGTGCCTAGTTCAAAGTCGCTACAGTACTAGAAATACAATACAACAACATATTCTGTGAATGTGTTCAGTATGAACACACACTTTGACTCCTAGATAGGTTAAGAGAAAACACCCTTTCATACCTGTGTGTTTCCTCCCAGGTAACGGATGCTCTCTATGGCCTGGATGAGCTCTGCTCCACCCTGGAGCGTCCCCAGAGGAATCTCCAGTCGAGGTGTGTCACTGTACTGGACCACAGCCACCTATGCAGACGCAAGGATAAAACATTTTTTTAGTTAAGTTAGCATCTGATAGAGATACTGTAGCTAAGAGATTAGCAATAAAAGCCTGGTAAAATCAGATACTATGGCATTTGATCAATACCTGGATCAATACGCTTTGAAATGACAGGATAATAGAGTTTATGATACCTGTGTGTAGTGGGAACTGATGTCAAACTGGCTGGTGATGTTGATAAGCCACTGCTTGGCCCTTTCAAAGTCAGACGTCCCAACACTCCACGAGCCATCGACAATATACACCAAGTCATTGACAGCTGTGCTGCAGCCTGCACACGACGACATACACTCACACAATAAGGGAAAAGAGCTGGCCCTCTCAAAAGTCAGTATTAAAGTTAGCATTTTGTCATCTCATCTATGTCAATATGTCATCCATATTCAACTGACGCTGCAACCAAAGACTCATTCTGGCAATTGTGCACTTGCTTGTGTTTGTTGGGTTGTAACTGTGTCCTCCCTACCTGCTCGGACATCATCGTCATCCTCTGCAGCCTCCAGCGGGGTCAGTAGTAATAAGGCACTCCACACCAACCGAAGCAACATGGCTCTGTGGGAGAGCTGTCCACCTCTGTCCAGTTCTACCTGGAAAAAATACGAGCTGGGAACAAACATAATCAGAGGTGCACATGTAAAATTCCGATTTGGTCCAAGCTGGTGCTGCCACAGTTTAGGGATATCATGTTGTTAACCTATGAAGGACCAATTTATACGCATTGATGTAAAACTTAGTATGTGGATCTTTGCTTGTTTTCGTTCACCCTCAGGCCATAGTCATTGTTTCTAGCATTTCACAGTAAAATTGCTCAGGATATTCAAGTGTGTGATATTCGAGTGTTTAAACGGGTTGCTCTGACATGTGTGAAGTACATTTTTGCTCACTATTGCGCACACTCCCATTCCACCCTGAAGTCATGTGGCCGAGCTTTACAAATAGAAACATTTGAAATATTTTTCTCTTTTCCTTGACGTGACTAATATTACATCTCCAAGTGGTCCCTACACATTCGTCAACAACATACATCACTTTTTGAATTAAAAAACAATCCTTATTTCCTGCATAGCCATGTCTCCCTGCGGTCAAAATGTCTGACCCAGCAACAAAAAAGCTTTCGAATGTTGTCTATTTAAATACTATGTCCAATTTGCTGATTTGCATCAAGTTTGATGTTCACTTTTGTATTGTGTGTGTAAAACAACAAACATTAGTGTGTTTTCTATATGTACACACATTATGTACTTTATCTCATTTAACAGGGCAACATATGAAATCCAAAGAATAAACTGTAATGTTGTATGGGTGAATAAATGATGTGTGGTTTGGTTCTTTCCCTCTCCACTGTCCACACTGTTCATCTTTTCCCCCTCCTCCTCTTCCCTTTAAAATGCCTTTGAGAGTTTTCATGTTGTGCCATGCAGCTTGTCACATGGCACCTGCACGTTCTGTGTTCGTTTTGCCTGCGCCAACATGGTTCCATCGACCAAAAGGCTGAGCCTCGAGAAAATAACAACGTGCAACACTATGCTGGGATGGGGAAACAGAAATACAAACACGGCTCCAGTGTGCTGGCATAGGCCTTAAAGACAGGGGAGGATCAGTGAACCACCACAACCTTTCTTTTAGTTTCCTCCCAGCTCCCGTAACTCTCATCCTCCCTCTATGTTTGGCTTGCTTTTATGGAGTTATATTTCAACAATTGATTGTTTTTATGTCGACATTACAATGTGTGAAGAGTAGACTGAAAATAGAAAATGTATTTATAAAATGATACTGCTAAAACATTTTGGTTCTCCAATCTCCTGCTTATGGAAGCTATGATAAGCAAAACTCATATATAGCTACATGTAGGAGGACTAACCAATTAAGTCACTAAATGAAGACATCTCATTGTCTCAGCACTGAGGAGCACATGTGCGCCCCATACGGATCAAATGTGGGCAACATGGTTAACAAGAGGGACCTATGCTAGAAGTGGGAAAACATAAGAGCCGTTCGAGGACTAAATGTGGACTTTGTGCACTATACCGGACCCACATGTGTTCATGGGCTCATGTGGGCTGATTTTGGGTTCCATGTGGGGAAAGTGTTTTGCTGTTGGGTTTTTTTCCAAGAGGGTTCCTTTATTGATAGTTGTCTTTTTAGACTTCGCAAACAGCTGCTGTAACAGTGACTCTGAAACCTAATTCACCGTGCAATCACTGATTTAGCCTGGACAACTACGTAGGATCCTTTGAAAACAAGATAGTAAAATGTTATTTATAATCAGTCTGATGCAAGATGAAGTGCTCTTTAAATGGGGAGAGCTAAATTGAATACATATATAGTTTGAAGTTTTAACACTAAAATGTGGAAACACTGAAAATGAATCAAAGCAAAAATCAAATGAAAAAAAATAAAAAAAATATACGATTTCTTTGAGCAGATATTTCGTAACCTCAAACATAAATAAGAACATTTGATGGCTTCAAGGTTCAAGATACACTTCTTTGTTATTCTCTCCATAAACTACACAAGGAATACAGGGGACTGAAACCACTGCAGTGTACCCTGCACTGTCTCTATGGGCTCACTGGCATGGTTCAGTGGCACCTGCTGCAATAGTAAGTCAGAATTACAAATCTCTGTCCCCCTCAGTGTGCACACACAAATATTCAACACGAAAAATATTCACAGTTCAGCCAGTCTTTAAACCTATTTGGTGAAGGGATTCAAAAAATCATATTAATCATAATAATTTCCGCTTGGTCTCTGCTTTTTGTAACGAAGCATGAACAAAGCCTCAACCGTAGGAGGACAGAGTGGATATATGCCTGCACAAAGTGTGTCTTTGGTGAGGGAGACCGCTTGCTCATTACCAACAGTCAGATTTGCTTTCCTCTAACCATGTGCATGTTCTTTCCCTAACCTCAACCAAGTAGTTTTTGTGTGTGAACCTCACCAAACATTAACCGTAGTGGTGACAGATCAGAAAAACCTTTTTATGACCGAGTTACGTAACGGTCGTGGAAAGACTGCTGGTGTTGCCTTGCCAGTAGTGATGCAGATCAGGTAGCCACTCTTTATAGATGGAGGGAACTTTTCATAGTGATGACATCAATGTTTTTTCACTGACTATCTGCCTCCAGTGGCCAGCTTCAGTTTAGCTAAATTAGTATGGTGACGAATCATAACAGACATTATCTTGGGGCACTTCACAGCAGAATTATGTGGGAAAAACCAACAGATTCCACAATGAGCAAGCACAAGGAAGGTAGTTTTTTTTTTTTTCGATCAATTTATGTAGACTGACATATGCTAAACTTCTCCTGCCGCATTTGTAGGATTCAAAAGAATATACAAGATCAACAATCCTGGCATTTAGAGAACATGGACGCTGTTGTCCGATACAGAAAGCCAATATTATGTTGTCGTCTTTGCACTTTGCATCTGACGAAATACAACAGATTTATAAAGTAAGGCAGGTGAGAAACACAATTAAGAACTTTAAGAATGTTTAACTTTTAGAACATGTATCCAAGACTATGAGTCACTTGATAAAATGTGCCTTGTCTAAGTACAATGTGTACTCGATTACAAACAAAAGATAAAGTATAATAAAAGATCGTGTGTAGAGTCCAAAGCCAATTATTACTAAATACCAGATAATTACCAGCTAATTGCCTTATCATTAGCAATATGCATGCAAAATTAGAGCAAGCAGGTGTTGGTTTTAGAAAGTGTCTCATTAGTAGATAAAAAACAAAGCAGAGCAGAGAGGGAATTTCATTAAAGGATGGACTGTGCTCAAAAGCTATATCTGTGAGGTCACGGTGAAAAACACAGCTGCACCGACAGCACGTCACAAGAGAATGGTTCATGTGTTTCACTATTTCTAAAAGTGTCTCTGCTAGGATCCTCACAAAAAAGGCATAAGCACTTTATCCCTCCATCAATTCCATCCATACATCCTTTCCTCGCTGCCTCAATCATTCCTCTCAAAGCGTGGAAGTGTGAAAAGGAGGGTACTGAACCTGAAACCCTCCATAGCTCTCTACATTTGGCCAACTAGAAGTGCAGTACACCAACCACGTCCCCCGCCTCCACTGGGCCTAGCATCACAGAACATTCCTCATGCACAGATGTTGGGATTGCTCAGCGCCTTGGTTTATGAAACTAAGATTACTGCAGAGAGAAATTCCAGAAACGCACAAGCATGATGATATCTACTGTACATGTTACACTAATTGCCATAAACATGATTTGGTATTTGCAAAAAAATAATCAAATGTATAGGGTCAGGTTGTTTACTTCACAATTTGGCAAAACGTTTATTTTGATTACACACTTCCAAATAGCCCAGTGATTTGGCATGTGTCTACCTTCATCTTACAAAAGTTGTTCTTGTAGATTTTGAATACAACTTTCCAACTCTCCAACCTTTCATTTTCATTCCATACATTATGGTGTGGAAAGCAATTTCCAGTGCCTTGAAACTTCCAATACAGGTGTCAAGGTCACAAGTGGGATGTTGAAACACACAGAAGATTTAAGGATTAAAACGAGATTAGGTAACTTCTGCCGACCATTAAAGGATGAAGTTAAATCCTGGAAAATATGTCATGGAGTCAGAGACCAGAGTCAGTAAACTCAGTTACACAGAAATGGCTATCTAACTTTGCTCAAACTAGCTGACATTTGTCACTTTTAACAGCGTATATGTTACCAAAAAAGGCTGTGTCTGAGAATTGTTGCATGATAACCCTCCTTTTTCTACTTTTAAACCCTACAAACAGCATCTTGAGCATGAAGCACAAATGACTAAAGTGGCCAAGGTATTTTTTACTGTCACGTAAAGCTAAATATGAAGACTATACTTGTTTTACATTCAGCAATGCAACCTTAAAAGATGTCGTTTTTTGGTTTTTAGGACATATAAATGCGTCCGCCCGGTGACGTGGCTGTGACATATAAATATGTCAGATGAATATGTCCAAAAACTGTTGTCGTATCATCTGACCCTCTTTAAAAGTATCCCACGCACCTTCTCCATCATCTCAAGTTCGACTGGACAAACAGCGATCAGCATGGAAGACAAAGTTATTTCAGGCTCGAGACTCAACTAACAGCATAACTCTGAAAAGGCCAAGAAACACAGAGAGAGAGAGAGAGAGAGAGAGAGAGAGAGAGAGAGAGACTGGTGCCGCCAAAGCAGAGAACCTAGCTGACCCATAATCACAGAGGGTGATGTATGCAGTTACCCTGTATATTTAGCTTGTCTGCTCATTGTCCTGTTGGCCGGGCACTTCTGGCCAGACGGAACACATGTCATTGTAACATCAAACATGAAGTTGATAAATACATGCATACACAGATACCATGTCATATAAACAAGTGCATCTTAAGAGCAGACGATGGTGCAATCAGCAGAACAACAATCAACATGGACAGAGAAAACGTATATTCTCCAAAAGTTGAACTAATTGAGCACCGAGTGCACCAATTGGGCGGACATACCCTCCACATAGCGACACATACAATGGAGATGATGAGAGGGCCTTACCTTTCTCCTTCCGCAGCAAGAACCCAATGATGAATGCCACTGTGCGGGGAGAGAAAGTGAAGCGAGTGAGGTCCTGACTCGGTGGTGACAGTCCTCTCTCTGGTTGGCAGAGGGAGTGGTGGGAGTGTCAGGGCAGCCTTTATAAATCATGGGTAGCTTCACCACAGAATACTCTACAGAGACTGGATCCAACATGGCTTTACACACATGCACACTGTTACACACCTTATTTAATGGTTTAAAAAATACCAATTTCTATACTCTGACCCCCCAAAACGTTTCATTTTGATTAGAAAACACCTTTCGCGACATATTATGAAGATTTAACACATTTTAGAGGTTGCACAAAGCACTGGAAGTTTTTCAAAATGGTCCAAAAACTATCAAATACAACTGCACTCTGTAGGAATACATTTCTTATATAGACCAGTATTCTGGCAACATGGTGCTGAATCATTTTAGAAACTTGACACATAAACGTCATTCAGTACAAATTATATAAAAAACTTCATTTTAGGTCTAAATGCTGACCTTTGACTTATTTACATAATTACACAAATAGGATGACACTACAATCTGCCCATACAACAATAAAGCACATTTTCAGATCCACAACTTTCCTCCTCGACTTGGCCTCCAACCTTCTGGTTGGATGCGTGTCGACTCTGCCACTAGTCCACCACTCCGCAAAATGGAGCCCCAAAACTATAAACTTCAAAAATAAGGACCACCCTAATGCACACGCAGGGACGTTTCAAGACAATTTGGGGGCCCCAGGCAGAAAAAAAGAAAAAAAGAAAAAGCTTTTGACAGCGGGCAAGTACTATGCCCCCCCTCCCCCCTATGAGGGGGTTCCTGAACATGTCATTGCAGTGCCCCCTCATGGCAAGCAATTTAAAGGGCTTTCAGGTTGTCCTTGCTGTGGACCAATGTAGACAGCCGTCTTTGGGGGCCCCCCTCTAGCTCGGGGCGTTAGGCAATTAGGCCTGGTTTGCCTTCCCCGTTGTGACGCACGTGCACTCATATCTGGACTGACCCCAGTGTGGAAATGCATCTGTCTTTGTGTGTTTAAGCAACTCAGTTTTAGTTACACAAAATCACTGCCAACATTTTCAATGGATGCAATAGTAAACACGAACATAGTCTGTTGGCTATTGGTTTGAGTAATAGTTTTAAACTTACACTTACTTAAACTATTTATTACTATCTAACTTGTATTCAGTTTAAGGCCTGGTGTGTATATTTGAAACCATAATCTGTAGTCATGTCATACCATAGTCTGGAGCTGTTCTGTGGTCACCCTGCTTCAACTGCAGTTATGCAGGAGTGTAATTAGAGTGCAGGTTGAAGATGCACTGTCTGATGCAAGAGTCGTAAAGGGCCAAGTTGAATCACTGTTACAGTTTGTCTATAAATAATGTTTAGTCTATCACACTTACGTTGTGCTGTCACTGTACATTGCGTATCAAATCTGGATTAACCCACAGCTGTGAATAAACCGCATTTTCAAAAGGTCTGAATGAATCCTTCTTGTCTGAATCATATTACCCTTGATAGATTCAAGGGACTCTGGTTTAGTTATTGTTCATCCAAGAATCTGAATCATTCAGGTACACATTTTAATCAAAATGTGGTTCTTTGTCTCTTTGTCTGCTTTACAGAGACAGCAGGAAACAGCAGCCTCATCCAGTCAACAGTCTCCAAAATATATTAAGCCAGCTATAAAGCTGACAAATAACTCAGTTTTACTTGCACGAGGAGTTGGGGCCACGGACACCACTGGAACAATGGGTTGAGATAAATAAAAGGGAAAGGCTCCCTTAATAACTACTGTGCCTGCAATTCAGTGAACCTTATATTTGTCCAAAGGGCCCGGTAAAAAGAGAATGGTCCAACAGAGTATTTGAACCGGGATTGTCCAACAGTGGATGTGGGAAACCATACGACTGTGAGGCAACATTCTTTTGGGGCAGGAGCAAAAAAAAAATACTCGGCTAGAAATATAACGTAGATTTGGCATCTTCAATGCAGACTCGCAGAGAACATTGGCACTGTGTTTGTTTGAGGATGGGAACTCTGAACTGCTACTGCCCCCTGCTGGAGCCACCGATGAGATTGTTCTCAGAGGGACCCTCATAATTGCCAAACCATCAGTGTTATTTTAACTCTATGTCGTTACCTAGGTTTTCTAAGCTCAGACCATAAACAAAATAGAAAACAAACCAGCAAATATATTGCTTGATATGTAATTGTACTTTTCTCAAACCACAGACTGGATGACACAGTGGTTTAAGCCAAGTCTATGGCTAATGCAGAGGAAGGAAGCAACAACTTTGGGAGTATGATATTATTATTTCCCACCTCTTAGGAAAAATGAAAATGGTGGTAACATTTTTCAGATTTAATTTTCTAAGTGGACTATAGCTTTTATGCAGAATCATTGATAAATAACCACATGAACTCTTTGACCTCTAATCAAAGTGATAAAAATAGATTTCATGTTTGAATTTGGCTTTCATTCAGTTCATTGGGGTTTTCTCAGCACCCTGGTTTTTCTTCGTCTGTCTTTGTATAGGCTTATCTCACCTTGTGAACTGGAAGAAATCTTAGTTCGGTGTAGAGTTAGTCTTAAGATACAGAGGAAGTCACACAACAAACACATTCATCCATTATCTTTCTTTGATTAGTGATTGACACAATTTTGCTGTTGTTCCGCAATGACAATTGGTAAAACTCTGACACCATTTATTTCAACCAAAGCAGGATTATTTATTATATTCTTCCAAACCCAGACACTTTATCAGTGGTGAAAAAGCACTAATTCCATTTTTTGAAATACGTAACTGGAGTTTCTGGATTTTCTCACTTTTCCCCTTTTCTCCATTCTGAAAAAAATCAGTTCTGTTATAATCAACTAAATTTATTTGACAATATTTGACATGCGTCTACCCCTCATGTCATATCACAAAGGTGCCATGTTTAACTTGGGGTGTGTGTGGTGTACATAAAGAGGAACGCTAAATTGTTTACACAGTCCACAGAGGGATGTATCTAATGGTCAATAGGGGCCCAACCATAAAATTGTGTGAGCGAATGCATATTTGTGAGTAAACTCACAGAAATAATGCATTTCCTAGCCCCTCGCCCTAACTTCAACCATCAAATCTAATTAATGTATGTATCAATAACATTTCAAGGTGATATTAATATTTGTGGTTTTCAGCGATTATAATTGCATCACTTTTAATTGTGACTTACCTTTTTACACATAGCATGTTTATAATTGCACTTCATTTTCACTGATGTACTGTCAATGGAGTTAATGCGTTAATGTGATATAATTATTGCATGTTTGTTCATGCTCCTTTCATATTTTTTTTATAAGACATACAATCTCCCCAGCATCTGTGACCACACTCCACAGTCTAGAGTTCTTATTTTCTATCTGGAGAAAGAGAAACCTTTTGTGGTCCATCGAACCGGTTCTCCTGCGGGAGGGAACAGGGCGCTGCCACTGAGATACACCTACAAATACAATTCTAGGTATTCCAACACTATCATGGGCATCCCTAGAGTAATTTATCTGTTCACATACATACATACAAACATGCACTCATGTATGAATAAACACACAGACACATGCAATAAAAACACAATTGAACAAAAATCGAAATGAAAATGAATTACATTTTTATATAATTTGGATTTGGTGATTACATATGACCCATGCTCACGTGACATTTTTGTTGCTATATATTGTCTTCGACCACAACACTTACATTGTCTAAAATCTAAATACCTGAAACGTTTTAGTTTTTTTGGTCTCAGGAGGATGTGACAGAAATTCCGCCGTCTGCCGCACAGTGGTAGCACTGCGCTAACCACACATATCCACCCGGCTGGAAAGAGTAGAAGAAGAGCGTTACGTCGCGGAGTAGCAACAGTAACATTGCAGCGTCAGATGACTAGCTAACAGGGGAAGCACTGGCAAACGAATATCACTTGGCCTCTTTTTTCACCACTAGAAACACGTGTAAATGGTCAGTAATGGATGTTGATCGGTTGTTTACACCTTAAAGGCTCTTTCGCACCGTTGATAATGCTGAAAATGAAACTACCGCTGAGAACGGGCGAGGATGGAGGGGACGAGACCGCCGAGGACGATTCATTGGATCAGCCGGAGCAGCGGCACAGATTCAGAGCGGCATCTCCCTCCTCGGTGTCCGACAGGCTGGAGGAGTCACCTGGACCTGCGGTGTACCCGTGCCATCTGGACAAGGAGACAGTTTTCGAGTGGTTCGGCCTGCATCTCGATCCCGCGAAGCGGATCGAGTTTATGTGCGGGCTCCTACATATGTGCCAACCCCTGGAGCTCCGCTTTTTGGGATCTTACTTGGAGGACCTCGCCAGGAAAGATTATCATGTACTACGTGACTTCGAGTTTCGGGCAAACAGTCCCAGCGACTTGGGCGTTTTAAGGGACGTGATCGACCCAGTGATCAGATCCAAGCTCCTCGTCTGCCTGTCCCTCCTCGGTTCCGACAGCAGGGAATGTGCCGGAATACTCTTCGGGATACTGAACCATGTCGACCCGGCCCTGTTCTTCAAAAATTACGACTGCTCCACCCTCCCTTTCAAAGATCCTCACCACCACCAGTTCCAGCCGCCGTGTCAGGACGGGAATGTGTACGGGCGCTCAGAGCAGACCTGTGGCTTATCCACCGCCGAGGCGGCGGCAGGACCCCTGGAGCAGCTAGCGCTGCTTTTTACCATGGCCTCCCTACATCCAGCCTTCCATTTTCACCAGCGGGAGACTGTGCGGGGACAGCTGGACAAAATCGAGCTTACCTTAGAGGAGAGACGTCAAACTCAGCAGAGAATAAACGCCCAGAAAACGGTAACTTTACGACCTTTAAACCAACCCTTCAACACCGAGCAAGCCCTAAATGTGCGTTTACTTAACTTTCTAATGCATTGGGCGAGAGTTCAAGCCGCTAGCCTAGCGGACCACGGACTCCATGCATCTGACACACTACCACGTTCTACTAAACATACATTTGTAATGGTCCACATAGCGTATGCTTAGTTTGGTGACAGGAAATGTATTGTTTCCAGCCGGAGCGTTCGCCCATGCTAACACAGTTAGCTACCATTCCGTGTTAGCCTCCGCTTAACCAAGTTTACGTGTGTGGGATATTGCTAGAGACCCTGCCTTTATGTAGCTTTATGTGCCATCTTGTGTAGTTAAACGCCCCCTATAGTTACAGCCATTCACACGCTTACTGGATGTGGAGCGTTGCCCCAATTAAAGCTATATCCCAATGCCAAGCGCGGTCCTGTAATACGGTCTAATCACCAGCAGCTTGTCACTCCGGACCGTCCTTTGGTCACGTCGTGCCAATGGTTTCACTAATCACCCGCCTCTGGTTTGAGGTAGCCGCAGCGTGGATTTTGAACGGGGGTAAGAACTTCCACCTGTTACTTTCAAATGTCTAGGTTTTACACAGCTCACAACGAAATCAGTAACTGAGCCCTGGAGCTCACATTGACTTTATTTACCTAACATGTGTCACCCGTGTTTTTGTTTTTTTACTAGGAAATATAAACTATACTGCCAGACTTCATTTAAAACCAGATATTGTTGTCCACCAGGCCAGGTTTTTGACTGAGGTGGTTTTGTCTTAAAGCCAGTTAATCCACATTTGCGTAAAGAGGATGGTGCCCGGGTGGAGCAAATGTCGAACTCGTAACCTCCAGAGTTTTGAGCAAAAACACCTGCCAATGACTGTAAACAATTCCAGACACACATCATCTACAATTGGAAATCTTAGTAGATCAATCTAAACTGAGAATAGAGTATTAAAAAAAGCATACTCTAGTGATTCCCACGAAGAAACATTGTGTGCGTGCCCGCGTGTGCAGGACTATTTAAGGGTTGTTGTTTTTTTTAATAAAGATTACATCAAATCCCCTTTTTGTTTATCATTGTTACTGGGGTGCAGTGCAAAACGAGAGGGGTGGATATGTTCCAGATGACTCCATTACTTTGACATAATTGGAGCCAAATCCTGACCTGGTGAAGATGCATGACCCTTAATAAAAAGTTCTGGACTGTGTCTGGACTGTGGCCCCGTCAACTTTAGTGAAAGGTGGAGGGAGAGGCGAACAATTAATAAGGGAGAGAGGTTAGAAAGAAGCAAGGGAAAGCGGTGTCATTCTGCTTACATAATGCTCCATCCTTTTCTGATTGTCAAACAGCTATGCTATAGTCGCCATAGTTTTTGTCTCACACACATTGTACTTGATGTCCCAAAATGTAAGGTTTTTCAAGTAGGTTTGTGTAATCATAATTACACATTTCCTCAGGGATTTGTGAGTTTACTGAAGGTTGCTCAATGGAGGTCACTGTTTATACCACAACTTTAGAAAGCTGAACAATACATGAGGAAGATATACAATATTTACATATTCCCTATGAAGGAGCCATACATGTAATTTATAGGACATTAGGTCTTGTAATGATATTCAGGTTTGTTCTAGAGATTTTCAGTATTGTTATTTGACTTTTGGGGTTATTTTTAATGGTTTGGGGATCCCTGTGATTAATTTTTGAAACAAGGTCACATCGACAGGGGCGGTGACTTCCATAGGAGATGGAAGCACCTGCTCAGAGGTTGGGTGCTTTAGAACAGTGGGACAATGGGAAGCCATATATTTTGTTGACCGAACGATGTCGCACAACATCATATCGCGAGGCACCATAACGCAGCGCACTTGAGACGAACGTGAATTTGGAAAGCTATTATAAGTTTGAGTAATAACGCATTTTTTCCCCCTATACTTTTGGCTTGCTACACCCACAAATCCTTTACTGTCATATATGGTTTTCTATTTCTGTCTCCCTGTTATTTATTTATATTATTTGACATGACATTAGCACAAGAGGGGCTGAGCAAAACAAAAGGCAGTGTTTTGGTGATGTGTTGAATTAACAGCTATATGAACCCTGTAAGTTCAAATGAAGAAACGATTTGTTCGACAAGGAAATCTGATCATTTGAAAGCGCTAACTTGTTTTTTTGTTTTATAGGAACTAATTGGCCAGAAGGTGGATTTCCTGCCTTCCGCAGCTCTTGGTTTGGGAGAGTACACAGGTTCGCATCCTCCTTGCCAGAGCCGACGCTCAAGCCGCTGGGTAACGCAAAGAGAAGGTGACTGGAAGCGGCACATATATGATTATAATGAAACTGATGCAGGAGTCCCAGGATGCTGGGACTCCTGGATAAGCTCATTGATTGGGCTGGTTCCCCAGCTTGTGTTGACTTACAGAACGCTAATCTAATTCACAACAAGAGTGGTAATTACCCAGAGAATGATATTAGCTTAAATATTTGACACACATTAGTGTTTGCGAATGAGTGATTGTCAGTAATTGTGCAATTGCAGCAACCGTTTCGCTCTTTTGCTTTACAATTTTTAACATTTGACCTGTTTCTCTGCAGCAGTGCATATAGAGGGAATTGTGCTGAGGAGCATCTCTCGAACCAGAATAGACAAGGAATACAACTTTGAGGTAGGTAACACACACGCACGCACTCACACGTGATTGTAATTGAATTTTGACCAATGTTGGGTTGAACATGGTTCGTGAAAATAACAAAGACATTTTTAACAGTTTGCTTCAAACTATTTACTGCCCTTGCTGCTGCATATGCTGTTTGAAAATGTGTGGCAGTGGTTAGCAATTTTTGCAATCTCTGCAGAGCGCGACAGCGTTTATAGTTTATTAGACAACAATTTCTGCTACTATTTTCTTCACACTGAATCCCTGACGGGTGAAATACATTGTGGATCATCAACTAATCATTGTCCACAGCTGTCTTAAAAAAGCTCCCATATGCTAGTTTCATTTTCAATTTGAATTGATCATTCAAATGTTTGCAAATCCACACTGAGATCTGGATTCAAACCAGTGATGCACACACGCAAACACTCAGCACTTGCATTCCCACATGTGTTCATAACCTTGGCCATAAGCTAGAAGGGAACTCATATTTTTCATAATGCTGCATACAATAAAGTACATAATCCATATAAATGAATAATGTTTATTACTGGGGAGTGGTAAGTGGCTATCTGAGTTGTTTTTTTTATGTCCATTAAGTAGATGGTTGCCGCTGAACTATGCTGCTTTGTTTCTGGACCTATAGTGATCACCAACTTTGTCTCAGTAAACAGCAAGAGTGATGTGTTATCCATGTTTACCAAGTTGAGGATGACATTGCCTCTGCACTCTACATCCAGATAGTTATCTTGAAAGCAATGTGCTACAGTTCCTATATAACTTTTCTATTATTGTTTTTGTTTAATGCTTGCTTCTTTGCGCCTCACATAATTCCTTGTAATGACAAATGACTTGACAATAATGGCAATTTGGAGTTTAGAGTGCTGGTGTTGACGATAATGTGTCCCAATAGTTGTTGCCTGATAGCTTGCTATTTTTAGCAAACTGCCATTTAGCCATCTATGGACCTGTCCCTTTTGGCTTATTTGGCTCTGTACCACAACCACACTGTGGCTGGCCCCCTGACCCTTCCATCTAAGCACTGCATCGTCTCTGTGTCACAGCTGAATAAGTTATAGTGAGCACTGCTGGTGCTCTGACCCGTCATCATGTTTCATACCACTGTTTCCCCTAGGTTTGCTGCTTTGGGTGCTCGTCAGTGGGTCACACATTTTTTAACCGCAATTAATTGCATTTATTCCTGCGATCAACACTTATGTATTGCTCACTTCTATTTTAAAAGTATGTAAGTAGTGTGAACAAAAGTGCAGTCACACTTGTAAATCTCAAATTAAACATGAATGATTGGAATCAAATGAAATATAAAACCAGCACATATTCATAACCACACATTCCCCCAAGCAATGGTAGGGGAAAGACTGCATACATATCAAGCTGAGTGTCTGAACACACAACACCTACATAATGCTGTCAGTGCATCCTTGCACCGAGTTAACTACATTGGGGTGCAAGCTTACATTATAACCAAATCTGGCAAACTATTAGCTCTGGCATCGGTATGTTCTTAATCTCAAGTTATTTTAGCAAACATCTTTCTCACTGTTTTTCAGGTGAAGTGGTCAGACTCCTCTTCAACCACTGTGACCAAAACCCATCTGGAACTGGAGAACTTCCTTCTTAAGGTACCCACCATTGTTTTTCAGTCACCCAGTGCTTTGGCATACAGGCAAAAAAATCTCAGCTTCATGCCAACCACGTGAGTAGGTTGCGAGTAGGACCCCTCAGACTTGAAGTGAAAAATATAACACTGTCTCCGCTCTGTGTTATGAAGAAGGATTGTTAAGTAACAGAGGGGGGTGTCAACATTTGTATGTTTTGGTAGTGACGAGGCCTGAGCAGTTTCTCAGCTTTATCCATGCATTTGTAAGCAAATTAGATGCCTTTATTAGTTAGTTATTACTGTAGTTGTTGATGGAGAGATGGTGCCTCTATTCACACAACCCCTTTTCCTCTCTCTCTTTGCAGCTTCCTAAGGATCAATGCACGGAGTCCTTTGAGAAATGCATCCTCAGGCTTCTGAACCAGGGGGACCAGTATGAGAGCAGGGAAGTGGAGAAAAACCTCAGGTACGTTATTTATCCCAGACATGCAGTACACCTGATGTGTCACGATAATGGGGGGTTACTGATGACTATTTACTAGGTCTGTCAGGCGATCAAAAAATGTATCCAATTAATTGCATGCTTTGTGATTAATCGCATCTATCAATATTTGCTCACCTTTATTTTAACATATAGTAACATTTAAATTGGACAACCTGACAAACAGTTTGATTTATCAACATGTAGACTGGTGGAAATGTCGTTAATGTGGCCTATTTTGTGCGTCATGGTTAAATGGGCAGTCAAATGCTGGGAAGAGCTAAGACTGATTTTCAAAGACAGCGACACCCTTTTGCTGATGCACTTCTTACACTCCTTCAGTTTCATTTTGTGTGAACTGAAACTTACTTCTTAATTTGTAGCCTCCTGTGGCCCAGATTCAAAATGGTTTGGGAGGCATTTTCCCAATCATTTCCAAGATTGTGTGCTCAGTTACATATAGTGTTGTAAGTTACTATTTACCATAATTGCTTTTTTAGTTGTTGCTAAAAATGTTGTTTTTTTGTGACAAAACAATGTATGCGTTTATGTCTGTGTGTACGTACGTTAACTCAAAATGTGTTTTCAGGGAAAGGTTCCTGTCTGCTCCTCCAGTCTTCAGACACACAAGAAAGGTCTGCAGCTTCTTCAATTGTGACTCCAGCTATTCTGCTAAACGTACTTCTTGCAGATGTGAGTATCAAACACATTTTATGCAGTGTCTGTATTTGTCCCAAGCTATTCAAGAGAAGTCATTGTCTTCTTCTGTTGTAATATAGTCAATCTTTGACTATATAGTCAATTTTTGAAGAATGTTGCTCCTCTAGACCTCAAAGAAAAAGTAATTATCTCTATTTTAAAAGTCACTTGGATGATGTCTGTCAATTATTTAAGGCTTGGTGGTTCAAGTTTGTTAACTGCTATAGTCATTATTATACAGAAATAGACATCATTTGTATTTATTATATCCTCTGACATTTCACCAAAGACCTTATCATCTGTATTCTGTTCTTTGCTATTATCAATCCCAAATATTTAATTGTTTTGCATTCCAGTTGATCTTGTATTTTTCTCTTGTTTCCTGGTTAGGAAAGTAGTTTAGAGAGAGGATGTGTTTTGGTTATGTTTAATTAATGACCCAAGTATTTGCCAAATCCTTTAACGTCCTTATCAAATTAAGAAAAGTCCTATCAGGGTCTCGAAAAAAAACATGATAACATCATCGGCAAATATCCCTGCCCTACTATGCCCTACTATGTGGAAAAAAGATAGCAAACAATGTGGGGCTAAGGCATCGACGCCATCCTGTTATACATGTTCTACACGGAACCTGAAATGTTTCCTCACAGCAGATTTGAAAGTGCCAGGTGGGTCTTCAAGCTTCTGTTGATTTGAACTCGCCATATTCACTTTTCTTCTTGTTGTTTGTTGTTTAATGGCGGTAGGCAAACAGCTTTTAGGCGCAATATTGCCACCTGGATGCGAGTGTGAGGAATTCTACCATGAGTGACCAACCTTTTTCCCACTTCAGCTATTCGTTGTATGACTGCATGCAACGTGACGGTTCGGGACAAATACATTGACCGTTGGACTCCTACCTTTGTGTCATTCCAATAGTACGCTACCCTTTGACAAGGCCTGCGATGCGGACTAATGTCACCACTGATAACAACTCAAGTCTTGGATGGTTGTAAGTTTGGTACACCTACCAAACTTACAACCATCCCAAGACTTGAGTTTCGCCTTCCCCATTACAAGAGAGCTACTGATCTGTCCCGTTTCTCTTATTGCTCGGAGATTTGAGCACGCACCATGTCCTTGCATCTAAATAATGTGCAGCTCATATTTCATGACCTTGCAGAAGCTAAATGGGAGATGGTTTCTTTGAATCTTCAAGGCTGCCAAACGGCAGAATTTGCTTTGAGGGATCTTCGTCCCAACTTGCTTTGTCTCTACATATTGCTCAAAGGATTTGCTTGCCGACCAGTATGTAAGGAGCAACAAACTCTAATGGGTTGTAGACAGTAGTTAACCCCTCTACTTGTTGGTAGGGTTTCCTTAACCAAGACCCTTAACTGGAATTAGTTTGCTTTGACACAATATTGAACTCCAAGTCTCGCTCAATGTGAAGTTAACCTAGAGCCACATGTAGATCTTTGGCTTGTGCACATTCCTCAGCTGGAGACAAACTTATGTAGTTGAACATTTCATGTACAGAGCTTTTGACTCTCCCACCAGTTATATGATTTTGGCAGCTGATTTTCCGCTTGTTAAGCCATCGTCAACATGAAGGTTCAAGTTCATATTTCAGAGGCATATCATATTTCTGCAAAATCTCTTTTCTTGGGTTGTACAGATAATCATTCCTATCGATTCATCTTTTCAAGGATAGTCGTGAAGCCTTGAACTTCAACGGATCTCCAGTGAATAGTGCAGGTGGTGGGGTTCGAAGACGTTTTGGCACCAATAACTTCCACTAGCACTTTGACTGAGTCCAAGCAGTTTTGCACTTGAAGCCTGGGGGCTGAAGTTGGTGGAGCTTGAATTGCTTGTTGCAGAATTTGGAGACTGGACATTGACTTGTTTATGGCAGAGGTTCAGGAATGAACGGTGGACTTGAGGCTTGCAGAGTTGTGACTCTGACAGATTAATGAATGAATGGGGGACTTGTGGCATGGACATCAGGGACTTGAGGTTCTGCAGGTGGTTCACTGTCATCCAGAGATTTGTTTGCTTCAGAATTTTGTCTTTGACTTGATCATAGATCTTTACTCGAGAATTATGATGGGCAATTACCTTGGCATAACCATAAGTATAAACAAAAATATATTTAATTTGTGAACCAGATTATTTGTTGTTAAATGTACTCAGGTGGGTGTAATTCCCCTTTAACCTTGCAGCACGTAACAAGCAGGAATATTGGCACACTATATTAACTCCCAAACAAGGTATGCAACGTTTATAGAGCTGGGTCCTTAGTTAATTTTTTCAAGTTGAGTCACTTCTCATACTTATTTCACTTGAAGGATGTGGTAGAGCAACTTTGTGAATGTTCATGATCTCCAACAGTTCGTAGTAAACACCTTTAAAATCTGAACGACGAGATTCGAAAATACTGTTGGACAAAAAATATTTGTCATTGTCATCATCAATAATCATTAAACTGGCTTTCTTTATGACCTTTATTATTTTGATGGCTGCCTGTGCAGTGTTGAGCTCTTTAAAACAATTTATGGCATGGACTGGATTGTTGAGGTAGAATGGATATTTTAACATGGTAGTATGAACTCTTTGGCATGTTTATTATCTTTTTATTTTATTTGTCTTTGCTCAAAGTTGTTGCAACAGAGCCTCAATCCAAACAGTTGTCAAACAATGAAGCAATAGCCCAAAAAATTGCTCCGGCAAGCGGCACACCTATCGTATTTAGACCATTATCTAAATACTGATGTCAGATACTACGTTTCTCTCTATCTCTTTGGTTATAGGCAACTGCCAGCTGGGAAAGGCCTACCAAGGTGACTGCTCCGATGCCTCCAGTCAGGAGGAAGGTGAGAAGAAGTGTACTTTACCACTTATGTTTCCATGCGTTCCTCAGTTTAGAATAGTAGAGACAGAGCCACAAAGAGGACGAAAGAAGCAGGGGCAGTGAATAAAACCGAGCTGTGTTTATAGACAGGAAGAGCCCAGCCTCGGCGACTTTAGTTGTAGCTTTAGATACATGCTAAACATAACAATAAATGCAAATTAGATTGAGTATTGAGAGATTTTATTTACTGAGTGTCTCAAATCTTCATATTTCAGGGCTATATTTGCCTGGTCTTGTGCTGGACACAGTTCAGCTCGAGCAGCCACAGCTCTGGCTCAGCTCAAACATCACATCAGAATAAGTTATTGCTCAGTTCATACGACTTGAGTGTTGGATTAATATCATACTCATTACTAATATTGCTAATATAGGAAGGAAAGGAAACTATGGTGATAGCATTTTATTTGAGAAGGCTTAAAGGCCTGGGAAAACGGTGTGCTTGTGTTAAGTGTGATGCTTGTGTATTATAGCTATAACTTGATTAGTCAGAGGAACTTAAACTAAATAATTTCAGCTGACAAATTCCAAAACATAGTCTTAGAGTAATGCTCTGGTGTTAATCCTAGCTTCGGATAAAGTAACTCGTAGCATTCCTCCCTTTAATAATTGCTACTGTCAAAATAAAATGTATCTGCTTAATAAATAAATAAATTGGTGATGTGCTGATGGTGAATCCTAACCCATAACCCCAACATTAGACATAATATCAATGGTTTAAAAAGTGGAACATCCTTGACCCGAATTGGGAAAAACGATAAGCTTTCAATTTAATATGCCAAAAAATAGCCAATTTTGGCATTGTTTTGCTACAACTTCATGACTTCAATAATTTTAAGATTTTATTTCTTGACTATTGATGCAAATTAAAGTTGTTGATTGTGTTCGTTCGTTCATTCATGTTTTTTGGATTTAGACTCGTATGTTCAGGGACATAAGAAAAAGCACGGGACCAAGAGCCCAAGTCAAGGGTGAGTAGATGGCCGCTGGTCTCGTCTGTGCCACTGACGTGTTTTCATCCCCATGTGAAAGAAGACAAGACACTACTGCAGAAAATATTAATGTAATATTGCTTTAACATTATATTTGAAAAAAGTAGCTAATTGGTAGGAATATAGGCAAAGATTTATTGCATACCAAGTTTATTTATATCCTGTAAAGGACTTGTCATGTACAGTTGTATGGCGGAAAACAATAATAATATTAAAATTAGTTTAGGTCACAGTGAAACATATTAACACTGGTATGATCGAATATAAATGTATAATGGCACATACCTCTACATCATTCTCTCTAGTGCCAAAGCTTCCACGGTGGACAGCTGGAGGGGGACACACACTGCAGAGGTCAATGGACCAGCAGAGAGGAGGAAGAAGAGCTGTGTGCTGAGGAACAGTCAGGGGGCAGATCAAGATAATGTATTTTTTTCTCTTAAGTCTGGTGTGTGATGTTGAACTATACTGTAGTCTTGGCATTGGTGCAGTAATCGGTCTACTGAAGAGTGCATGAGTAGGTCAAGTTGGCGTACTCCCGAAGTTGTATATGTGACACCATGCACAGCACATAGGGTTAAAATAACTAATAGAACTAACAACTTTGCAACTTGCAACAAGGCTATGACTCTAGACCAATATTTTCATATTGGTGGGGATTGATCAAACAGACAATGGTACGAATTGTTATTGATCTTTTAAAAATCAACTTCACATCCTTAGAGATGTTTTGAAAATATTTTGGCTGAATGTTACAGGTGCTCTGGAATGTTCTGACTCATTATGGTCCTTATAGCACCAGGACACCGAAAAGAGAGGCCACACAGTCACTAAAACCAAGAACAGAATCCTACAGTCGGACAGGTAAGCAACAGCTGTGTGATGAAATTGCCAAGGTAACTTTGCAGCCATCAATGCTGATGTGTGACTCTGTAACAGCATTTTCACAAGTGTGTCCATTGAGGAAATCATGCATATTTGAATTCCAGAAACATTTGATCAGGTGTGTAATCGACATGGACATGTGATGCGTTTAATATTTCTCATACTGATGTTGCTTATTTCACCCAAACCATGGCACAGGACTGCTCTGTCAAATGTCTATCAGTCTATCATTACATACATGTGTCCTTTGTTGATGGATTTCTCTGCTGACGTGAATTTCTTTCCATCTCCATGCGCTCTCAGGGACAAAGGCAAGGGGAAAGGTGCCGCTCTTGTGACCAATGGTAGTTTGGTGCCAGCTATTTCACCTCAGAGGAAAGGTTAGTGTGTGAAGACTCGTTTTGACACAGCAACAGAGGGAAAGAATGTAGTTCCAGCACAATTGGGAATGAGTAAAACAGATATGAAATATTCTCATCAAACTGCTCATTTGCGAGAGAAATATTATAGTATGTTGTCTCGAAAAACAAAACGTCAGAGTATATATTATGTTGTCCAAGATTTTAACAAAAGATTCATCTTATACTGTGTTGTCCGAAATGTAAAACTGTGAAAAAACATTCAAAATGTATAAAAAAAATGTCCAAAAGGTGAAAATGGAAGGAAAGTCGAAAAATGTGTATGTGGGGAAAACGAGAAATAATCGAAAAAATGTCATACAATGACTTTTTCCCACTTCTACCATATGTTTGCATTGTTGAAAGTTGGTATGCATGTTCCAAGTGTATTTTTGTTTTGTCTTTTTTTTGACAATTTTGGACGACATACTATTATATGAAGATTTTGTCAAATTTTGGACAACATGCTATATACTATGATGTTTTTCACTTTTTTCACCTGTGCCATGTTCTTCCCATTGCTGTTATGCTTTGCATGCAAGTTTTTTTTTTTTTTACTTTTTTGAAAGACATACTTTACAGTGACGGTTTTCACCTTTTTTTTCCCCCTCTACCATATTTTTTCTCATTGCAGACGTTGCTATGCATGTTTTGAGTCATTTTGTTTGACGTTTTGGACGAGATACTATTCTGACATTTTCACTTTTTTCTGATGTTGCTTTGCATGTTTCAAGTGAATTTTTTTTTACTTTTTTGAACGACATACAGTAACATCGGCATGGCCTAAAATTATGGGAGATGTGAAAACGTCATAGTATAACGGACCAAAAAAATAAAATGGACCAAAAAAAGGTCTTACGACCTTCTGTCGGCCTAGGGTAGATGCAAAAATAAAGTGGGGAAAAAATGAAAACATTTACAAAAAATGCCTTACTATAGCCTTATGTCGGCCAAGAAGTAAAACATTTCAAACCACTCTAAACTTGCACAATAACATAAACAGGGCAAAAAAATTGGGTAGATGCGAAAATGAAGTGAAGAAAGTGAAGACGTCAAAAATGTTAAACATTTACAAAAATAAACGCCTTACCTTATGTTGACCAAAAAGTCCAAAATTTCAAAACACCCAGAACTCGCACAGTCACATCGGCAGGGCCTAAAAATATGGTAGATCAGAAAATAAAGTGAAAAAACTGAAAACGCAATAGTATAGCATGTCGTAAAAAATTTAAAACATTTACAAAAAAAATGCCTTACTATAGTTGGCCAAAAAGTAAAACATTTCAAACCATTTCAAATCACTCAAAACTCGCACAATAACATAAGCAGGGCAAAAACATAGTGTATAAGCGAAAGTTAAGTGGAAAAGTGAAAACGTCATAGTATAGCATGTCGTCAAACATTTTACAAAAAAAACGCCTCATTATAGTGTTATGTCGGCCAAAAATTTCAAAACACTCGAAACTCGCACAGTTACATCATTAGGGCAAAAAAATTGGGTAAATGCAAAAATGAAGTGAAAAAAGTGAAGACGTCGTAGTATAGCATGTCATCAAAAATGTTAAACATTTACAAAAATAAACGCCTTACTATAGCCTTATAATGGCCAAAAAGTCAAACATTTCAAAACACTCAAAACTCGCACAGTAACAAAGGCAGGGCAAAAAAAAAGGTATAAGCGAAAATTAAGTGAAAAAAGTGAAAACGTCATAGTATAGCATGTCGTCAAAAAATTTCCAAAAAAAACGCCTTACTATAGCTTTATGTTGGCCAAAAAGTCAAAAATTTCAAAACACTCGAAACGCGCACAGTTACATCATTAGGGCAAACAAATAGGGTAGATGCGAAAATGAAGTGAAAAAAGTGAAGACGTCATAGTATAGCATGTCGTCAAAAATTTTACAAAAAAAAAAACGCCTTACTATAGCCTTATGTTTGCCAAAAAGTCAAACATTTCAAAACACTCAGAACTCGCACAGTAACATCGGCAGGGCCTAAAAATATGGTAGATCAGAAAATAAAGTGAAAAAACTGAAAACGTCATAGTATAGCATGTCGTCAAAAATGTAAAACATTTACAAAAAAATGCCTTATTATAGCCTTGTCGGCCAAAAAGTAAAACATTTCAAACCACTCCAAAAATGCCTTACTATAGCCGTATGTCGGCCAAAAAGTCAAAAATTTCAAAACACTC
>JAFBJU010001698.1:0-26061 GCA_016785305.1 Colistium nudipinnis
CCCAAAAAACTATGATGTTCTTACTCTTTCACTTTTTCCCGCATTCATATTTTTTTTAGAGACTGCTGATGTTCCTGTGCAATTTCGAGTGTTTTCGACATGTTTGAAAATTTAGATTTTTTTTTCCAACATAAGTCTATAGTAAGCCGATTTTGGATGGCATACAAATCTAAAAAAACAATGATGTTCTTACTTTGTCCACTTTTTTTTCGAATGTAGGGAAGTATTCACTTTTTTCACTTTATTGTTGCACCTACCCTTTTTTTTGTCCTGCCGACGCTGCTGTTCGAGTTTCGAGTGTTTTTGACATGTTGAAATTTTTTTGGCCGACATACTATACTATGAAGTTTATTCATATTTTTTGGACGACACTTTACGCACCCTTCAGATGCCTTAAACTATGGGCAACAAGAATGTCTTGAATTAAAATTGTTCAGAAGAATATGGGGAGATAGATTCTTAATGATTTTTTTTGTACACAAAGTGTCATTTGTTTTTACCTTTTCTCCAAACAACAGGACTGCTCCCAAACGATCTGCTGATAAAAGGCGCTCCAGATGACAACCCCTACAAGGGAGACAAAGGGAGGCTGCATAATAACATAACACACGTCCTTTCAGGAAAAAATATTTTCTAGTTAAATTATTTAGTATTTATTTATTTCGTTCCATAACCTTTAATTGTATAATGTAAACTGAACAGGTTGTTAAACCCTTAAAGGTTTGTGCAACAATGCAACAATAAGTTCTCAGTGGCAGCTCCAGCCCTGCTCATAAGTTTCACAGTACTGTACTTACACTGCTTGACCAACAGTTCAAAACCAAGATATTCAGTTTACAACAATACCATACACATTATGGTATGGTAATGGTAATATGGTGAATTATACAAACATTTGTGTCCACTGTTGATTCATTTTCTATCCATTCACCCAAAAAAATCATTAATCTCAACACTTGTTGAATGTAGTTTAAGAATCATAAACAAGTTTCACAAGCTTCCATGTCATTAAGAAAATGTACCTGCAAGTGGTTACAAAATACAGTCAATTACTGTGTTTTTTTAATAAATCGGGTGTTCACTGTTACACCAGGGCTAATGATCAGGAGAGTTCTCCACCCTGCACTTAATCCACACTGACGTGTATGAGGTTAATCTCGAGTATATGAGACTAACCCAGATCTTGAAAATGGCTTACTGCGATTCCTGCTGAAGGTTTAGTTAAGGATCAGTAGCTTGACATGTCTCAAGAGATGCCAGGTGGACTGGTAGGCATAGAATGGTGAAACTGCTTTTTACAAATCTGGAGTCCGAAAGGGGATAGTTCTTTGCTCTCGATCCAGCGCTTTTCAATGCGTCAGTCATGTCATTTATAACACGGGACTGACAGATTGGTTAGTTTTCACACTGCATGTCCAGATTAAACTGACGCTGAAATACTAAACGCAACTGATTGGATAGACTCAAAGATAATCATCGTTGAAGACTTGGCTTCCTTCCTCTTGGCCCAAAGCCTTGTCCTCATGATATTCTACAATGCAAACCATGAAGCCCACTTTCAAATTTAGAGCTTTAAGAGCCAATAGTCTTTTCTTGTATTCTGCATATCCTTTTTCATAACCATTTATTTGCAGCGTTAAACAACCATAACTACTGAAGCAACTGCAATGCTTTGATAAGCTATTGTTATAATATTGATGAGAGCAACCGAGAACACACACACAAAAAAAAAAAAAAAAAAAAAAAAACCAACCCAAAAAAAAAAAAATCATCCCACCGTCTTGTATTCTGGCACGTGTCCTGCAAAGTTTACACTCTGAGGTAAAAATCTTAGATGTGTAACCATCACAGTTGCTCACCTTCTCCAACATGTTGTCAGCAGATCTGTCGGGACCTGTGCACTCTCTCCTTCCTCCTTCCAGGGGTTATGGCCCCTGATTGTTTAATCTCATCAAAGGGGATTGGTGACATCAGGCCCAATCCGTTGCCGACCTCTCCCCCCAAGCCTGCGGCCGGGGATCATCTGGGATGAAGAGCAGTGGGACAGGACAGATCAGTCAGTGTGAAGAAGCAGCCGGACTACAGGGAGACATCCAGTCGATGAGCTCTTAGGAGCCGAAACGTCTCTCCGATTACTGGGTGTCCTGCAGTTCAACAGGTAAAGATCTATGGCTGAGAGTTTTATCTCTGCCGGATTTATGTTTTGACACAAAATGTTTTGATACAGACGTAGTGCAGTGGAGTGCATCTGTGGGTCTGTGTCGTGGGGTTAAATGCATCTTTCGTGGAAAAACGTGGATCTTTTCCTTGTTCTTAACAGTCAAGATGGCTCGGGATATGTCAGATAAGGAAATCTTGAAAATGGAGTTGGATCAATTGAAGAAAGAAGTTAGCACACCTCGGACAGCCGTAAGTAAACGATACAGAATGATATCTCGGGTTGCCTTTGGATGTTGCCCTCAAATTGAGGCAACGGAAACCTCTTTTTATGGAATGGTAGAGAGGAATATAGCGAGATGAATGCTTAATGATGTCGTTGAAGTGTCATTCGTTTTTTTACCTTTTTCTCCAAACAACAGGTGGGTGTCAGCTGTGCAGAAACCATTGCGTTTGTCGATGGACTGCTGCCAAATGATCCGCTGATTAAAGGCGTTCCGGACGACAAGAACCCCTACAAGGGAGACAAGGGAGGCTGCATAATAACATAACATAAGTCCATTCAGGGAAAAGTCACACAGTTTTATTTTGTTTTTTTTATGGAAGGTGTTAACATCACTGCAATATTCCAGTAGATTTATTAGAATGTAGAACGTAAACACTAGTACGAAAAGGAAATATAAGTCATTAGTATTGCTACCAGGAGAGAGACAATTTCCATCATTGGATTACTGTACGTATCTGTTGATATGAAAATGTTTAATGTGAATTTGTAATTAAATGCAAATAGCTGTACAAAGCTTTGACCTGACACGGCTGCTCTGATTATTGATGTTTGCTCGTAAATCTTGACTTTTATTGCACATCTATCTCCTTTTATTGTTTCAGTCAATGTTAAATTGGGTCGACCACCTTTTTTGCGTGAAACATCCGACTGTGAATCAGCATAAGGCAACACAAGAGCCACCTTTGCCACTGCACAAAGTGGGGCAAGGTCAAAGGAGTCATGCAGCTAATGCCTGGTCTCAGTCGTAATAGGATTTCACACAGGTTCGTTGACAAAGAGCTGCTTCCTGTATGTAAGTCTTTAAGCTCCTTCCCACGGCTCCAGTCCTGCCTTTCATTTCAGAATAATTTTCAGCCAAGGCAATAAAAATTCAGGATTTGACTGTGGTGATATGCAAACAGAAACAAAAGGAAATGTACAGTATGCGCCGCTGCAAAACTCTGCATTTTTCCATGTACATGAGCGACCCACTTACGAAGGACCAGGCTTGATATACGACTGTTTTGACCACTGCTTTAAACCGAATTAAACTGAGGCAAAACAACGTCCAAACTTTGAGCTCCCGTTGCAGCACGGATGACTAGAAATGACACACCTGAGTGCACCGATCTCACGATTCTGGCATTCTACACACAGGGAAAAATAACACTAATCTAAAATAATTACTGACAAAAATAAACGTCGGTATAATACTGGTGATGCATAGCTAGTCAATTGTAATTAGGAGATTTCATTTCCCCTGGTGCGGAAGCAATTTGATATAATAGAGTAGAGCAGCTTTTGTTTTGGTTCCTGGTATCTGTGGCTGCAGATTAATCTATAGCTCAAAGTCAACTGAATAAGTGTAAAACTTGAGCCCAAAGTCCATGGATAGATTACATGAAATGACTGTGCATTTAGAAAACGATGTTACACAGGTCACCTGGTATTATTAGTCTCTCCCCGAAGCAATCGATTGTGGATGTGTGTAATTATTATTAATTATTCCTCCAGTGTTATTTCCTTTCATTAATTTGAATAGTGGTATGCCTTGATTTCTTCAATTTTACAACGCCATGCTGAGCACATCGTCTCTGTCGTTATCAAAGCTGAAGTGTTGGAAGTCAAGAGATTTGTGTCTCGTCGTAAAGACATAAAACTAGGCAATGCATCAAAAGCCTTAGATACTTGTTCATTAGTTATCTTAATTGTCTTATCAGATAAGAGCAGTTGCAAATATATCTAATCTGTTCGGACTGTCTTTGGAATTACTCTGGAATATTCCTACTACTACAGTAGGAAAACAATGTATTTTTTAATATTGAAATTATAATCTTTATAGGGACTCTTTTGAAAGCAGATTAACCTTTTAAATAAAAGGCACAGACTTACAAATACAACATTTATTCCTTGTGCTTTCAGCAATCATTCTTTAAAAGGAGAAGTCACTGGAGAGGTTAAATAATGAATCATTTCAAATCAAAACCATTGGTTAAGATATCATTTCAAATGCAAAGAGTCTTCAAATACACAAATATACATGGACAGGAAATTTGGTAACTAGGAAGCAACTGCCTACCATCTGGCATGTCGTTATTCTGATCAATGAAGTGTATATTGGGAAAATGGGTCTTTCAACGTTATCTTTATTACTTATCTTAACACGACTGGTGTTGCGTGCTCAATTCCTGTCCCTCTTCTTTGGACCTTTGGCCCTCAGCATAATAAAAGGAGCCTCATGAGGACAGAAGTGTTCAGAGCACTGCTGCACTGCTGCGAACAAACACTCCGCTGCAGGACAGTCACAGTGATTTGACCATTCCCACTATGTGGCTCTTGATTTTCTTAGTCTGGCTGGTTATATGGGCCGGTGGCACATACTGGTACCTGTTCGGGAAACCCAGCCCTTTCTCACTCGAATCAGTGAGGCCTCCTGGACCTCGTGAGTTCGATCAGAAGAAGCGGGACAAAGTCATCAAGCAAGGTAAACTTTCTGCAGCCACATGTGCAACATCACAATCAATGGTAATGTGACGTAGTGCCTTGTCGCAAGTATTTTTTCCCCCGTTAATTTAATAGTCGTAATATTTAAAAGATGATATTATTATGCTAGGGAATGACTTAAGTTAACTGAAAAAAATATATACTTATTCTCAAATCCTTTTAGATGTATATATTTCTGACCTTTACATAGAAAAGAAACAATTTTGCAAAAATATAACAAAATGAGAGAATAACAATTTTTGAAAACAATAGATAAATCCAAAAATAACAGATTAATCATGAGTTTGTCTGAAGTTCAACTACACAACAGTGTATTCTGGAGTTGACTCATGGTTCAATACTTCTAACCTTACCAAATCTTTGAATTGCTAATAATTAGTGTATGCTGTGACAAAATAAAACTGTCGTAAATAAAACCTGAGGTAAACAAGAAGGAGAGGAAGTAATAGATGTCCAATGTGTGTATATATATATATATATATATTTGCAGCTATATATTTAAAATACTGCAGATAAGACTCACAGTCACAGTTTAGAATAGCGGGAGGGCAATAATTGTTTTTTCATGTTCGTTATCTTAATTGGCCTGATGATTATATTACAAGGCTTATCTACTATGACCGCTGACATGAGATCACAGATATAGGACTTGGTTTGGCAGCGATGAGAGGAGGCAGTGCAACCTTCAGACCACATTATGAAACACGGTTACGCAACTTTTTTTTTTTTTTTGTGGCGCTTACGGCACAATTTTTAACTGGAAAGATCCATTTTATCCATCAGTTGTGTGCGTTTTTCTTACCAGGTTTCAGCCTCGACAGGGTGCCTCAGAACCTTGATGTCATCGTCATCGGTAGCGGTATTGGTGGACTCACGGCCGGAGCTACGCTGGCCAAAGCGGGGAAGCGAGTCCTGGTGCTGGAGCAGCATGACCAGGCAGGAGGCTGCTGCCACACCTTCATAGAGAAAGGATTCGAGTTTGATGTTGGTGAGAACAATCGTGTCCAACTGATACAGTCAAATCTACAATTTTTTTTTGTTTACCCTTTTTTTTTTTGCAAAACAATGTTCAAATAAATCCAAGACCTCAATTACATATGTCAAACGGAATGAATCTGGCAAAAACTGGACTTCAGTCCACGAGGATTGTCACAGATGTTCACAGATAAGTCTCAAGGCCCTGCTTGACCTGTTATCAGGGGGGGCCATCACCCCAAGACTAGAGCAGCAAATACTGTTTAAAAAACACATTTAAGACAATAGTTTGTAGATACAAGTATGAGTGACTGCGTTCTAAGAAGAACATTGAGACAGCAACCTGACAGCAACCACCAATGTTTTTTTTGGGGGGGGGAAACACACACACACATAACACATCTTCATTAAACATGTTTTTCCAAATATGTATTTAGGAGTCAATTAAGAACCCATAAAATCCCCGTTTCCATGCAAAGTGGCCTCAAAAACAAAGAACGTGGAACTGAAAGGGCCAATGTTGCTACCTGGTGTGATTTTCGAGGGGTACAAATGCCACAACAGCCAAAACCTTCACCAAAATAGCGTTTCCCTCCAGGCCTGCACTACATCGGCCAGGTCCACGAGAACAGCCTGCTGCGCATCGCCTTCGACCAGCTGTCCGAGGGCCAGCTGGAGTTCCAGCGGCTAAAGCAGCACTTCGACACCATCTACATCGGCGTGGGCGACGAGAGGCGGGAGTACACCATCGTCTCTGGCAAAACCGAGATGAAGGCTCACCTGATGAAGCAGTTTCCCGACGACACCGCGGCCGTCGAGAAGTTCTTCGACATCATGAAGGTACGGAGGGGGGTCACAAACACACAAACACACACGCGCGCGCGCGCACACACACACACTCACACACACCTGCCACCTGTCTCGCAAAAAAAAACAAAAAAACTGCACCACCATTTTCCCCCAAACTTCCTCCACGTTTGGACAGATCTCGGCCAAAAAGACCCACTACCTGGCAACTCTGAAGCTGATCCCGCAGTGGGTCTCCCTCTTCCTGCTGAAATCGGGCCTCGCGGACCTCGTCTGCCCGGTCTTCCGCCTTTCCGGCACAGGTGCGACTGATTTGGTGAACACGCTGACGAGCAACAAGGACCTGCACGTCATCTTCTCCTACCTATTCTACGGTGGGTCTGCGAACGCCGCCAGTGTGGCGGGAAACAATGCTCCACATCCGGGGCACCCGGAAAGAAAACCACAATGCAATTTTCATAATGAAACATTGGACTGAGTTTAAGATGCTGTCCTTTCATTTAAATGAGAGCAATTTTACAGCCATCAGTCAAATGAGTAATGTAGGAGGTCAATGCACGTGACGTTATGACATGCATAACCAACACACTCAGCACACACATGATATTATCATAGGTAATTTCCTGAACCGCTTGTTCTTTCAATTTCTTGCCGCTTCAAGGTGCACTTTGTATTTAGGGCAAATTGTCTGAATGAGGTCAGATGATTTTTTTTTTTATTATTGCCCACTGTTAGGTCATTAAAACCGCACAATAGGATCCTCGTCTCTCTGTCATCTGCGGAGTTAAACATTGGGACATTTCGACGAATGAACTGGTTTAAATAAGGTGTCGTTTAATCAAGTCCTTGTATTTTCAGGCGTGCCTCCAAAAGACTCCAGCGTTGTCATCAATGCCCTCTTGGTTCATCACTACAAACGAGGGGCCTACTACCCTAAAGGCGGCGCCAGTGAAATCGCATTCCACATCATCCGCACCATCCAGAAATATGGAGGAAACTGCCTGACGAGGGCTCCCGTCTCCCAGATCCTGGTAAATGAGAAGGGAGAAGCTTATGGTGAGAAAGGAGGCAGGCTCACATTTCCATCTGTCAAAGGGCCACGTGCTCTCCAGGTAATTGACCGAATGGCGTCCTTACTTTGCCGTGTGACAGGTGTGAAGGTCAGGAAAGGTCAGGAGGAATTGGAGGTTCATGCGCCCGTGGTCGTCTCAAACTGTGGCGTCTTCACCACCTTCCAGAAACTCCTGCCGCCTGAGATTCAAGTCAAACACGGTGAGTGACACCTATCTAAATAGAGAAACATATGATATATATATTTATACATATATATATATATATAACGTGCACTCTGTTTGGATAACAAGTAGGCATACGGCAGTGTGATTCTTACTTCTCCTCAAAATTATAGATATTCAGGAAAGGCTGAAAACGATGAAACACGGTCGAGGATCCTTCTTGGTCTTCTCTGGCTTTGATGGGACTGAGGAGGAGTTGGGCCTCGTGTCCACCAACTTCTGGCTGTTCAAAAACAATGACATGGACAAGTCGTAAGTGTGCAGAGCATTGATCACACTCTTTTTGTTTTTATTCACATCGGTATTATGCTTATTAGATATTGATACAATTATTATTTTACCCTTTATTAAATGTTAAATGTTATCGCTACTTTTTTGCACCACCACACTACAGAAAATGCCTTGTAATGACAAGTGACTTGGCAATAAATACATCACTGATTCTTCTCAACAGGGAACTTGCATTTGATAACCACGAGGGGGCACTGCTGTATAAGCATTAGTGATTTCTCAGTCAGAACACTTGTATCATCTTTCTTTTATGTCAAATTAAATGTATTCCATTGTTAAAACATATAGAAAATACATATTTTCATTTATGAGTTTGCACTAAGGAACATATTGTCTGTTACTCATATTATTTATTAAATCAGCAAATTAAGGGCCTCTGGTTTATCCTCTAGATGGAGTAGAGGATCATTCAGATTACAGCTGCAGGATGTAGCTGCCCTTCTCTGCTATTCTTTTATCTGATGCATTGATTTATGGATTATGATCTAACATTTTATTCTTTTTTTAAGGATGGATGGCTTCTTTGCCTTGAGCAAAGAGGAAGCACCAGATAACATCCCCATGATGTTCATTACCATGCCATCTTCCAAAGACCCAGAATCCAAAATTAGACATCCTGGTAAAAAACAAACTCCTTCTACATCTTTTCCCACAATGACATTAGTTAGTTACTGGATCCTTTGATAGAAATTAATGTTGTGCTGATATTAAAGACTGCTTGATACGGTTGCTCCTTTGTGAAACATGTTTAAACGCTGCATTGCTCCAATATTCCCTTCTTTTTGTGTATTCTGACATGAAAATGACACATCTGAGCAACTGCATGGATTAAGTTTGATGTGTGCTTTGTGTTCTCAGGAAAATCTTGCATGACAATACTGACCATGGTGAAGTATGAGTGGTTTGAGGAATGGAAGGACACGACTGTGAGGAAAAGGGGTGATGAATACTACAACTACAAAATGAGATTTGCTAAGAACCTGTTTGACTGGGCCTGCACTTTGTTCCCTAAAATTAAAGACAAGGTAAATGCAAACCATGTGCATGTGCATTATGCCAAGGAGAAATATATGCATTTCCTCAAATAAGATCAAATTACTATATTTGAAAGTTATTTAAATGTTACTTTGCTTTTTGTTTAACATTTGTGTAACTTGTTTCCCAGTTGGTTTTCCAGGATGTGGCGACCCCCCTGACCAACATGCACTACCTTGGTGCCCAACGTGGGGCCATGTACTCGGCTGAGCACAACCTTGAACGTTTCCAGGCCGAGACCGTAGCAAGGAACAGGTGCAACACCCCAGTCAAAAACCTCTACATCTCAGGTATAAAAATCAGTGCCAGGAGTACTCTGTTTCGTCACTGAAGGTGTCAACACCCTAAGATCAACGTACTTGAGGTGTACGGTTCGAAAACATTATGAAGTGTCAGAAATGACATGCCAAACCAGCTAGGTTTTGCTGGATTAGATTCGTGGCATAATTAAAATATTCAACTTAAACATAACATAAAGAAAGAGTAACGGTATTGTTGTTAAAGCTTCTTTTTAGAGACAGTAAAGAATCTGAGACTCTCATCCAGTAAGGTGCCTGTGTCTCTCTGTTCCAGGACAAGATGTGTTCAGTTGTGGGATAGCAGGAGCTCTACATGGCGGACTCCTCTGTGCCTCTGCAGTGTTGGATCACATTGTCTACATTGACTTGCTCCTCCTCAAAAAGAAGCTGAAGAGGAGGAAAGCCAAGGAGTTGGCCCAGCTGGCTAAGAAGAAACTGCAGTAGGAGAGAGTTTTGTGCTTCCCCTGCAGGACATTAGTGAAACTGCAGAAACCTGGTGCTAAAGGACCCCTCGCTTATTGTGGGAACGTTGTGTTCTTCTATATTTAAGTGTAATTGTGACCCTATATCGCTTTTTTTTTTAACAAGGAAGAGCTGTAATAACGGACAACGTTGCCATTTGCAAAAGAGAAATTGTCACAAACAAGAAAAAAAAAATGTTTCTATAGTTGTCACGCCAGCCTAAACTGAAACTTTGATCTTTAGACTAACTTTATCTTGAAAACTTGCTATAGATTGTAAAACATTACAGAACTATTCTTGTGTGGTTCTGGTGGTTTATGCAGACACACTGAATGGCCTAGTCATATACTTGCATAATAAAGTGCACAAACCGCTGGGTTATTCATTAAAAGAAACACATTTTTAGGGTTTAAGATTTTTTTATATTATTAAGAGCGCATGAATGAAGTCAATATGGGGGAAATCCTTTTCTTTATTATATTTCCTTATTTGCTGATCTACGTGAAATACTTTAGCTTCTATTTTATTCACATTTGTATTTAACTATATATTGTTTCTCCATTCAGCTATACTGGAGACTATCGACAAATTCCTAAATACAACTAAATGCTTAGATTTTTAGATTGATTCATTATCTGTTTTGTAAGATTATTATTTTCTTTATGTACAGCACTTTTGTACTCAATTGTCCTTGCTTTGTGCAAAATATGTAGTTGCATTTTTCAATGCACTTGCTGAATAAACTTGATAAAACTCATTAAAGATGGTCATGCCGGCCCAATGCATAGATCATGTTCAGTGTGCTTAAGCTGACATGGATCTATAGCATGTGTTACACATACATGAACTGATCATCTTTGTGTAAATATTCCTATTCATTTACCATGGGTTGTGATGGAAGACTATTTTTTCTCATTATTTCTCTGTCACCTACTGCTGATTTGACATTGAAGAGCCCCTCTAGACTTAGTTCCCACCTATGTTGCTCTGACCTTACCTATAACCCTGGAGTTGTTTGGGTAACTTTTGAAATCAAACGTTTGGGGGAAACCTCAGACTTCCTGCACTAAGTGAACATTTCCTCAGTAAACGTTGGGTAGATTGGCTGACAAACTGTGGCCTGTAGGGATCCGAGGAGAAGAATGCCCCTTCTGTCCAGGTCCGCCGGTGGGATGCCTGTACCTCTTTCACTCTGCTAACCTCCATCCCTCTGCTGTGCAAACCTAAGGGAAGGCACTCCCCGTCCCTGCTGCTCAGTGCACACGTTCACACTGTTATACCATATTCTTTGATGAATACTTGAGAATAAAATGGCCAAACCGAGGTAAGTTCAAGGAGCAAAATGGGAGGGAGGGAAGTTAATTATACTGACTTCGCCTGGCTGGACGCTCAGTAGAGCCTAACATATAATTACCGTGGCACGATAAAGTACACTACTGCACCAGAAATAAACGTGACATTCACGGTAACTCTTACTTTCCTGTGCTGTGCTCAGACTGACTCACAAAGCTGTAAACAATCATATCTAAACTCAGTTTAACTATCTTCTGATTAAAGATCGGTCACTCCAACATTTAAGCTTCATGCTGGAATGCAGTAGTTGAATATCTGTCTCATTCAGTCTGATTCAGTTTGACTTTCAGGGAGCCACCATGAGGCCCCTCTCCGGTGATGCTAAAGACCCTCATTCATACCCGTATACTGTTGGAACAATAACCTGGAACAAGGTCACAGGGTCAACGACCTGCAAGTTTATCCTTTTTTATTATTAATATTTCCACTCGTTAGTCAGAACTGAGGAAGCCTCTTGGATGAAGTAGAGGAAAATATAAATGGATCAAATTCCACTTTTTCGCACAACCTGCCAAAAAGACCAGGACTATAGTGTGTGACATTTAATTGGATGTATTAGAAATGTGTGTACCAGTTATTATTGATTCAGTGAGCTGACAACTTTTACTCCTTGTGACCAGTGCAATTAAAAATATATATTTACGAATGTGCATATACAAAACTTGAAATGTTTTTTTTCATGGTTGATTTAGAGGGTTTTTCATTTATGATGATACTAATATGAATTATGTTGTTTAGTTGTGATTGTGTTGTCTAGTTTCCTGGAGTCTTTGTTACTGATAACTTTCAATGGAATGTGTTATTCCTGACACTTATGCATCATCGACAGATTACTTTGGGTCGCGAGGTAAAGCCAAAGGAAAAATGTGGGTCCTTAGGCAAGTCCAATTGAGAACCACCGCTTTAAACTGTATTAAATCACATAAGTACGCAGAGCAGAAACTGAAGAAGAAATATTAACATAGGGACATCGACATTTTTGATTGGAAAGAAAGTCATGTCCACTAAAATAGGAAGAATGAAGGGAGGGGAAACGTTTTCTTGACCAGCACAAGCACCGGCTCATCCCCCTTTCCTTCTTTTTACTTTCACAGGCGGCTCCCACATGTTTAGACACGCTCTCACATCAGGAGAGGCCCACAGGGTCGGATCTCAGCAACAGCACTCTGCTTTTTTCCACTGTGTCCACCACTGTGTCTTGCACACTCGACCAAAAAGAGGTGCACACGTTTCAGGAACTCAACACTACATCGGTTCTGCGCTCATCGATTATCGGTGGCACCTGAGAAACGTATATCAAAAAGGTAAACACTTTGGCAGCGGTATTGGCTCTGAGAATAGCCATGTTGCTGCGCTCTCGCCTCAGTGTTTCAGCCAGCTTTCCTTCTTTTCCAGATGTTGGAGCTCCTCCCTGCTGACTTGCTGCAGCCTCCCACAGCTTGAACCCAGCCAACAGCCACAGCTGCTATCAATCTGAACAGCCCCTGTAAGAAAGTCTTCAGACAATCCAGGGAGGAAGATCCAGTCTGAAGACAGCAGCCGGGATCAGGCTCACGGGCATGTGGTGAAAACTTGCCACTCAGCTGAAAGGCTTGCTCACACCTTTTGGTGAGGTCTGGTTCACCTCGATAAAGTTGTAAAGCACCAGTAACAAGTCGGGTTTCTGTGGATTGATAAAAAATCCAAAAGCGTGGCTGCTTCTCTTCTTTGCACAGATGACGGACCACTTCTCCTCCAGTGTCGACGTGAAGCCGCCGCCGCGGGCCAACTTTCTGTTGAGCCAAATGGAAAATCCAAGGAAAATGGCAGCTTCCCCGATTCTCTACGTTTGTGTCTTTCCTCAAGGAAACACAACAGGTTTGTTCAACAAGCAGCAGTTGAACATGAACTCAACTCTGGTCTAAACGTCAGTCATTGGGGCCTTTGTCAAATTTTGATCTGAGCCAAATAATCTGCACAAAAAAACGTAAGCCCGATACCTGATGATCAGTTTCTCACTGCGATCATTTGTCAAGCGAAAATTCCACAATACCACTAAACATTCATTAAATGAAATCTAAAAACTCCGTAAAGCCAAGGGCAGCTGCAGATCCAGATGATGCCAACCACCCGAGTGAATGGGAGGGAGAAAACAAAAGTAATCTGCAGCCGCCACACCAAAAAGCCACAACACACTATTAAGTAATCATAGTTTATGGTCTTCCACAGAATCTCATGCTTAATCCGCCACCGGCAGCTCAAAGTGGTTTTCAGAGTAAAGGCCAGCATTTGGGAATGTCACCTACACATTTTTTTTTTAAATATGTTGATACCAGGAGAAATGTGCAATTTTCGTTCGCTCAAACAAAGGAGGTAACCCCTCTTTACTCTTTCACACCCGTCTGCACCATATGAATGTGGCTCCTCCCTCCCGCGGATGCTTCAGACCCGAGTGTCACGTTTCACCCCTTCAACTCTTTCAAGTTCTCCCATCCTCGTCGCAGATAGGCATCCGCATTCGTCATCACTGCCTCTTCTTCTCAGCGTGTTTACAAGCTGAGCCGGCCTGCGGAGTCGGGTTGAGCATGACACAGGAGACATAAAAGCACTAGAGGGGGCTCTTCGGTGGGTGTGATCCCAGCCAACACTCACAGGGAGATGACTCCTCAACACATGGCTTGGATGCAGACCGATTTTTTTACGTGGCGTTTTTTTTTTTTTTCTCCTTATCCTAACCAAGGCTCTCAGGATGGAAGGTCTCTAAGCAAAGCTGCGAACCGACAGAATCCGCTACACACGTTTGGGTTTTAGGGATGTGCTGGGGACAGCTTTTATCAATATAAACTCCGAAGAGGAGCATCTTCTTACCCTCCTCAATCTCACTTGCAGTTTCCACGTTTTGTGTTCGGCAGTTTGCTGAGACACAAGCAGTTCTTGATCTCCACACGCTCACTGTTTACCTTTCTGCTTAGCAAAGATATGAGAAACATTTGCCAGAAGGACGCCAAAAGGGTTCGCTTCAACTGCTGCAATAAAACTACCCTTCTGAACACGAACACATTTTACCACTATACTTCGACTCTGGCAAAACAAAACACCCGGGCAAACAAAAGGACAGTTCTAGAAGCCTTCCGTTGCCTGTGGTCTCCAGCTGACGGACTTAACTTCCTTGGTCCTGATCTCCCTTGAAATCTCCAGTGTAGGTTTCGCTCTCCTATTGGCAGGGGTTGTTTTTTCCCCTCTGGCCTCTACTCTTTGGCCCGAGGTCGGGGCACAGGGCCTCACAGTGAGATGATCCCAGAGGGATCATACCTACATGTTTTTTTACCTCAGCACTGAGACCATGTTTGCAGCCACCCTTCCGTTTAGACAGCATCTGATGAAAAATACTGGGCCCTACGTTTGTATCTGATACTACACCACATTTTCTCCCATCTACAAACATTTTAAGCCAGTAGCTTTCAGCTCCGTCCTCTCTACCGTGGACATCTTGTGAATGAGGAAAGGCCAGAGGTACTATTACTAACAAGACGATCTATCGGCTGGTGATTCATACGCTCCGAACTCAAATCTCTGGTCTTCCTGCAGACTGAAAACTGACTAAACTAAACTAAACTGTGACTAAACTGCCCCAGTGAAACTACTGTACTACAGACAAAGCCCACGTTTGGTTAACAGCGAGGGACTCTACCTTTTTGCCGTCTGATTTCCTCTTCCCATTAAGAAGTCAGAACTGGATAATCTGGGTATCAAAATTAGTAATCAATTATCAAAATACTGGTTTTGATTCATTAGGAAATGAATAAGGAAAATGGAAGTAGTTCAGAAAATATATACAGACTAATAGATAAAAAGCGAAGAAGTGAAGAGTGGTTATATTATAGAGACTGTATAGCTAGATGACCTGTGTGTGTGTGTGTGTGTGTGTGTGTGTGTGTGTGTGCAAGTGCAATACTCATAGCTGCAGGCGGCAGGTGAAGAGCTTGTCTACTTGTTATGGCATGCACTGCCTTAAAGGTACTGAGGCAACAGAGACTACAGCAATCACTTTCTCTCATTACAGACACACACACTCGCCCCCTTAAAACAAAGCCTGAGTCTGGATTACAAATGCAGTACATATGACACGTAAGGTATAAAGCTACTATCAGTGAGTAATTCAATAATAAAAGTAAAATATCATTAATTAACCAAGTGCGTTGACCTAAATTGGCAAAGTGTGTCCTCTTTCAGAGGATTTGCATTTCCTTGATTTTTTTTAAAAATATAGCTATTTGGTGCCTATTGAGCAAATTAAAATTGAATTAGCATGGGAGATGATTGCCACAAGAAAACAGTATGTGAAGCTGTACAGAGATGAGATTTTTATCAACTAACCAAAAACCCTTTTCAGGCCTGAGACCAACTGTTTCAGGAGTGTTTTAATTTTTTCTCCTTAAGGTTTTGGTTCTAAAGCTGAAGTCACAGCTCAGAGCTGAACAGAATGCAGCCAGCAGTACGGCTCTGAGTGATTCCAGATGCGTTAAGAATTGAACTCATGTGCTGGGACAGAACAAAAAGATGTTCCTCTCCTCATTTAGCCATTCTATTCTCACTTTCATCCTCCTTTTCAAGCACATACCAAAACACCCAGCATCCATGTTACCTGTGTCAGAGGCATGAACATGTAAAAAGTATTTTTCCTCAAGCTATGATATCAGATGTCATGAATACGGTACAAAGTTTGGAAAATTTGGAACAAAGGCCATCCTGGTTAGATGTGGGAGGGGTACCTCAGGGCTACGATCTTCTTTTAAACCTTGCTGCTGTGACAATAAAAAAAACCTCTGCACAAGACACACAAACTACTCTGCAAAACAATCTTTTCAACATTTGCTGAAACAACATTGCAGAAACAATGACAACGTCCACGAGCAGATGAAAGCGAAAATGGTTGAAGTGGTTTCTTTAAACACTGCTAAGGGACCAGGCAAGGGGAGGCTGGGTGGGACCTGGGGGGGTGGGATTAGCTGGGGGGATAAGGCGGAGTCTGACACACGGCCTGCACTCCTACCTCGTGAACTCTCGCGTCGCCCCGGGGTGGCAACTTTTTTGAAGAGTGGGCGCTTCGTTCCCTCCCACGAATGAGGGAAGTGGTAGCAGAGGAGAGGGAAAGGGGGGTTGGGTGGGTGGAAAAGCTGAGGAAAATAAAAGAACTTCAGCAATGCGCAAGGCAGGTAGAGACAGGACAAAAAAATCAAAGAAGAGAGAGAGAGACAGAGAGAGGCAGAGAGTGTAAAAATGCGTTGTAGAGGTGGAGAGTGAAGATGTGGCACAGATGAAGCACAGAGACTCAAATCTAAAGCTACTTAATGTTTCTTTTCTGGCAAATTATTTCTCATAGGTCAACAGCCATAAATTGAGCATATAAAATGGAAAGACACAGCAAAACGCCAAAAGATATGAATAGATATTATATATTCAACTACGCCTGTTCTTTTGCACATGATAGGGGAAGCAGATTGTGTGCGGTAATGGTGTCTTGTTGAGCGGCTGCGATCCAGGAAAACTCTAGTCGGAATGCAGACTGTCGAGTGTCTCGACATGTTCAGGGAGAGGCAGCGGGCCGAGAGGAGTCCAGTTCTGGAGGTTTTACATCCCCCCGTAATCTCAGGGGTCACGGGCTTTTAGAGTGAGAGGGAGCCTCTCTTGTCTACATGGACCTGTGTCACCTCAAAGTAACGTCCACCATTGTGTTGTTCATTCATGATGCACACGATATTAATTTCGGGGGAATCCAAAAAAAAACTCCAAAAGGTGGTGGCTCTGCAGCTTAAGCCCAGTCGTTACAGTGAGAGCTGTTTGAAAGGCGCAGGAAGCTGTGGGTGCTGTGTGAAATGTGGGTGGCCACTGTCATTATCAGGTTAAGTATAGCCGTGAAACGAAATGAAAAGTCTCCCCTCCCTACTTACCAGTCACACTCCGGAGTGATACCGTTGTAATCATACAACCAGTGACAAAAGCGACAAATCACGGACAGTGCAATGAGAAATATTTATACATTTGCCGGCTGCATATTCAATTTTGTTATAGGGCCCTAACATTCTCTTCCAAAAACCCTCTCAAATTCTCTCCTGGGCTAAAACAATGCCATCTGTTTTAAATGAAGTCAGATATGTGGTGCACTCCATATATGAGTCATTACGCTCAGCCCTTGCCTCGCAAAAAAGTTGCCTTCACCAAGAGCCCATTTCATTTCAAGTTTCGAAAAAGCTATAGATAGATAGATATACTTTAGCTCTGTCCCTAAGTTAGTGCAGTAGTAGTGGCAGCATCAAGTGTAAGTTAAGTGAGTCAGAGCGTAAAATAAGTGCAAATTCATCTACCATCGCCATACTAACTCAGTTAGGCTGCTCCGCCCCCCCCCCCCCCACCCCCTCGGTTGATTCTAAAATTTTTTGTCTCGACACAATTTTTGGTCCTCCTCTTTGCACATGGGCCAAGTATACTCCCTTTGTTGATGTGGCAGGCCTGGGAAATGAAAAGTTGATACTTCATGTCAGGCGAAGAGGAGCACCTCCTCTTCTTCCCCCCCTTTTTTTTTTTTTTTTTTGCTTGCAAACGTGGACAGAGCAAAAAAAAAGGAAAAAAAAAGAAAAAGAGGATGATTTGGGAGGCGAACACAATGACACCGTACGTCAGGTTCAACAACTGGCTGGTGGTGAGCAGCAAACACCAGTCGTGGACAGGCCTATCTGATCTTGGTTGTTCTATTTCATTCATAAGCAGGGATTTCTTTTTGGTGAGCAAAAGTAAAAAGCTGGAATTGTTTATTTCTAGATTTATCTCACTGTTTGTGGCCACGAGAGAAAACTGAACCTTGGTGTCACAGATACATGATGTTCTTTCCGTCTACATCACCGATCCAGAAAAAAATTATAAAAATGGAGCACCCCCTTTGTGGCCTTCCCTTCCAAAATCTCCAGCATTTAAATGCGTCCAGAGAAAAGTCTGCGAATAAATGACAGAGCCAGGTGAGTTTCAGGGCCAGAGAACGAGCTCTCAGTGAGTTTCCATGATGTGATGTGGAGTGAGTGAGCAGCCAGACATCTTGCCTTCCACTCCGAAGCACAGCTGAACACAAAGCAGGGAGGGACATTAATCTAAATATGGGCAACCGGCTTTGTCCAATCAGAGCCCGAGCATCCTCTGCCTCCCGCCCACTCCCAACTCGCCCTGTTACTCTGCTAGGGAATGGTGTAGCCAAACATGTGACGTGGAGACATTTCGCTGCTGTTTTGCCATCTCTAGCCCGTTTGGCTCGGTAGCCTCTGTTCTTTTCTTCTCTGCTCTGTAACTCGTCCATGGCATTTCCTCTGCAGACTCAGTCACACAGCCTGTGTCCCAGCTGAAACGTAAGGGGCCATTTCTCAGGAACCTGTGAATTGGAAAGAAATTGAACTGCACTACAAATTTATATCTGTCCGAATCGAGTGTCTGTCTGCAGGTGACAGATGATCAAGGTCAATACATCGTGTTCCAAATCTACTAAATCGAAATTCTCACTCAGATTCCATCGGTAGGAAGTCTAAAACTTCAACTTAGGTCTGCAAACTTTAATACCAGTGTGCTTCATCTGAGCTGTGAAGTGGATTCCTGATCCTGATTGTACCGTTTCGAGTGGGCCGCCCTGACCGGAGCTAAACTGAGTTAAATTCTTGCAGAGCGCATCCAGCCTTCAAGGTGCCGTCCAGTTGAGTTCGGGTCACCAGGAGCTAAACTAGGCACCTGGGTCCTGTCAGCAACTCATAAAGCCTTATTACCAGCTGTCTGTGTCCCACATATGGAACTGCAGCCCACCTGCCTCATTTGGTGTCTTTCTTGTAAGGGGTTTACGCATCCGGGGACTTGACAGAAAACACAACATCTGCTGCTTGATATTATGGAAAACCTGCAAACCCATCTCAGGAACCTTTATCCCTTTACCTACCCATTAGCTGGAGTTGAGTGGAAGAGGGCTTCTTTATGGAGCCCTGTCACCGGGGGGGCCGAGGCAGACTCAGCTCAAGCTCACTGAATAACCAGCAAAGGCCCCCGTGGCAACAATCAGCACTCAGGTAGTAAAGACCATAAACATTATCCGACTGAGATTTTATCACCAGTTCACTTTCCCTTTAATGGAGTCCTTAGGTTTTAAGCTGAACCATGAACATCGGGTTACTGCTGTGTATCAGAGACGATAAGGAAGAAGCCAGGACTTCTCACATTTGAGAACCTCAAATAACATACTGTAAATAAATGAATACTTGGCATTTTCACATTTAATAGATGGAGCAAATCCCTGCGGACTATGTAAGAGGCAGGGCACACCATGGACAGGTCACCAGCATCATACTAGGGCCAATATTCACACCTCCAGGCAGTTGAGTGTCCCCCAATTAACCTGACCCCAATCTGCTTCACTTTGGACTGTGTATGTTAAACCAATAACCTTCTTGCAAACCAGTGCACTACCATGCGGCCAATATGAAAAATATATTTTGAATTATTTCTATTATTTATTTGTTCGTGATTAATCTATCACCTGAACAGTTGCCAATTCAGTGTATGTTAATCGTCTAAGTGATTGCACCTCTTTATTTAAGCGATTTTGATTCTGCCTTGTTGGTTATGTCTCATTTTTTCTCACAAAAGAGCTAAAAAACGGATGAACAGGGTTAAATAGAGAGTGAACATTAAACGCATATTAACTCGACTAGATTGACTACTGAAATGTAGGTGGTGCTCCATGTCTCCTGGGTGCCTGCTTGACTAAATTGCCAACTATGCCAAATGTAGTGAGGGGATTAAGTTCAAACATTAATAAATAAAATAAAACTTATATTTAAAAATAATCTCACTGAGGAAATTTAATGAGGTGCGCAGTGCAATGTGGGCCTGTGCAAACATGCAGCATTCACGAGCATGGCGGAAATCCTTATGCATCACACTCAGCCTATCCATCACGTGGTACGTTGATCCAAACAATATTAAAAGCTTTTGATACATAACCAGGTTATATTGTGAAGCATCACGGATACCGTATTCAATTGGTATTGCTACAGAAGGTGCCTTTTTCTCCCCTTACTGTAAAATATGCAAGGGCCACAGACTAGATTCTGGCGATGAAAAAGAAAGCAGATGTGACGTGGGGAAAAGCAAATTTAGTTCAACCGAACAGAACACACCGAATATTGCACATTCGTTCTCACCGGGGAAGATTTCCGACAAGACGCTTGTTTCACTTTAAATATCGATCACACAGCTGTCTGCCGCAGAGACAGTGTTCGCTCAGGTTGCAGCATCATGCAGCCAAAAACATCTGGTTTTGTCACTCTTGGACGCGTCCGTGGCTCAGCGATTGGACGCCAATACAAGAATGTGACTGGAAGGAAAACTTATGCAGAGGACAGTGTTTGGGAAAGACGACTTCTGTATCTGTAGATGACGTCCAACAAAATATAAAACAAATGTGTATGTTTATCGGGGGGAAAAGAAAACGGTCCCTGTTATTACATATTACCATGTCTGCTGAGAACCAGCTCTATATATTACCAAGCATCCCTGTGCCGGGCAACGCCAACGCCGATTTATTTTCAATCGATGGACAAACACAAATCCACTGACGGTAAGTTTAAGAGACACTTTGCATGAATCTCTCGCAGCTGAAGTGGGACTGAATGCGGCGTTGCGACGCGTCAATGCTTCATCATTTCCAAAATGGCCATTCTAAAATGTAGGCCTGAAGTCTTCGATCCGAAACAGTTTCAGGGGACAGGCCGCTTGTTGCCGTGGAGCTGAGATTTGATGTATTGATTTTTTAATGCTGGTGTGTGGTTTGAAACGTGGGTTCTCACAAAATGGCTGCAGTGGAACACCTTTTCCCCCGTCATTCAAAACCTCTTTAAACACAGGAGGAGGCAGCCCAGCCGCGGAGTCCCCATTCCCTCCACCTCTCCCTGCGATCTCCTCTGTCTTTCTCTCGTCTGTTTGTCACTCCCTCCTTCTGTCCTTTCTTCTTTTCCCTCCACCTCTCCCTTTCGACTCACCCAGACATAAGACTATGAATAATGGGAGACAGGAAAGAGAACTGCACGGCGGCTGAGTGCGTGGGGCCAAGAAACCCAGCCCAGTGGCCTTTTTTTTTCCTCCACTCTCTAACCCTCTAATTTTGCATTTATTTTAAGATGAGAGTTTACAGTGCTCAACTCTCTGTCGCAATTTAGCAAGCCTGGGACTCTCAGTCACTATGAGATTCGCTCCCCGTCCTCTCCTCTCATCTTTGACCCACTCACAGCTGTTTAGTTCATTATTGTGGCGTTGAAGGTTCATTTAGGGTAGGTTGAGAGAATATGCTTGGAGACTTGGACCTGACTTTTTATCTTGTGCCATCATCAAGTCAAAATTGAATTTCCCTATCACTGACTAAGCAAAAATAATATCAATCAATCTCGGTTGTGCTTTGTGTTCAGTGCTCATTATCCAATGTGGAATGCACTGAACTAAAATAGTGAGCACAGTCGACATCATACCTTTGTCGCGTGTGGGCAATTAGTGCAAAGTACTTTCTGAAGAAAACTAGAAACAAATATGTGTCAAATAATTGTGTCATCACCATGTGATCAGCACACAAAAATAAAATGTTACCCAGGGCAAGGAAATGTACACATTACATAATCCGATATCTGGCTGAAAATATGATGGATTCGCGAACACACCGCTGTCCTGCAGCCACTTCCAGCTGATCCTCTATTGCCTGCGTTGGAGCGAATAATTAGAATATGCATAGCACAATCTAAACACACACCTCTCCAACCCCATCACCGCCATCCTCCATACTTCCTCCCCAACAAACATCTGAAAGCTGTTAGCCCTGCATTTTCAGGGGGACACAGGAGGCAGGCGTAAATCTTAACTCCTCCTCCAGCAGCAGTGGTCTGAGGACATGTGGCTGCCTGGCACCAGTATACACCATCAGGCATGAAATGTATTTTCCTGAGGCCTCCGTGGTAGAATATCAGCATGGCACAATCAGAGACACTGATACCACAACAACAACAAAAACAACACAACATGACATCGATGTGATTCATTGGTAGTGTAGAGCTGGGACTACACGTTGAAAAACTACACAAATGAGAACAAAAATACACCTAAAATAAAAAAATAATAAAGATTCTACCATCCACTGTTTCTTCGATACAATCTACTAAAGGGAACATATTTGTAAAACAAAGCATTACAATTACATTTTACACTCTTTTGTCCACGTTTCCATTGCTGGACAACATAAAGGGCGTGAAGCAGACTGGCACGGCCACGAAATAAGCAACCACTGCACACTAAACGTTGAAAAAGGACGGCATGGCAAAAAGGAAGTTTAGAAAAAAGAAACTATCAGCATGTGTAATCAGAAAATGTTTACTTGACTGGAAGAGATTGCATGCACGAAGCCTCCGCTGAGATGAGACAGGGCTGGGAAAACGTCAACAAAACTTCAGCAAATTGTACAAGCGTGTAGGCACGGCGTCTGCTTTATGTGACCTACAAAGGCCCAGGAATCGTAGCCTTTTTTCTGTGCGTTTATGTGGCAAAAAGGTTTGCCAGCAACATAAACATCTCCTTGTGCAAAGTGAGAAAAATCGCAGAAGGCAAAGAGAGAAAGCCTCTAACGTGGCAACTTAACTCACATCCTCCCTCAGAAAAGAGGAGGTGAAAATGGGAGAGGAAGGAGAAGAAGAATAAGAAGGCGTCTATGTGGCCATTTAAATGGCTCAATCCATATACACTCCCTCTGCTTAAGAGTGGGTTAGGAGAAGTCTTTTTTGGATGTTAGGGGAGGGAGAACAGACCACATTGCATTCTTTTGTACTGAGGTCACTTTTTTTTTTTTTTTTTCTTCTTCTCAGCCATTCTGAAGTACTCAGCGAACCTCGGGCTGGACCGAGAGCTCAATCCAACGGAGCACTGAGAGATCCACTGCACGTGCTCAGAGGCGACATTGCCCCACTGGTTTCCCAAAAGAATCACAGATCGTGATCGATTAAGTCGTAGTGGTTTTGGGAAAGGCCAACTTACAAGCTTGCCTCCTTTCACCCGACACCTAATGAGAAAAATGTGCAGTTTTTTTTCTCCTCATAAGAGTTTGAAATTGTCAGATAATAGATTGATCAGGCTTCTCTTTGCCGGGAGGTTGTCATTGTAGTATGAAACGGCATGACTCACGTGCAACGGAACTTAAATTTCAACTGAAAAATGCAGGAAATGATCAAACGGCGTGCCTGCCAGTCAAACTGTCTCGTTACCTGCCCGTTTGCTCACTTTGCTCGTACACCCATCACACATGACCAAGTCTTCGATAAAAGGATAAAATGCCACTGAAACGGTATCCCCTTAGTATAATATATCCTTAGTGCAATTGGACAAACAATCAGCTCGTCAACTGGAAGGAAAAATGTAGAAAGCTGTTTTTTAGACTAACTGGTACCTATTTTTAAGATTAAAATATTGTGGGATTGTTAGGTGCGCATTATATTCATTTATTCAGTCACATTAATTCCTCTATTACAGACATTTGCCAGCCTTTGCCTTCTTTGTGACCACAGCTGTCAAACTATTTTCCCGTAGTGGGGTGGATTTCAAAAGGTAGTTTTACCTGCAACCTTTGTGCGACTGCTAACACTGATGTCCGACTCTAAAAAAAAAAAATTGCACAAAATACAGGACCAGGTTGAAAGGACGTTTGGAATGAATAACACAGTCTCAGAGCTACCCCTACATTCCCTGTCAAAAGTGGAGTTAGCGACACGTTAGCCGGGATTAGCTAACTATAGCTTGCCAGCAAAGAAAGTGTAAAGCAAGGTAGAAATAAAGTGTAAACGGAGGAAACACGAAGTCGCGTCACTCCAGAACACGGGTGGAGTAGCCAGCGATGGATTTCCTTATTTGCCCACTTGCAACGAAAATATTTCTCACACAGCTAGAACAAACAAACAAACAAACAGAGAAAGGACAACACACCCAAAGCGCTTACCTCAGCACATCATTCCTGTGGCTTCCTGCTCGGTCCTGGAGGGAGTCCCAGCTTAAGAGGCATCGTTTCATCCCTCGCTGCCACGTGCTGGTGTAACGCGAAGTGTTGGGAGCTCGGGGGCCTCGAGCAAACAGCATGGGCAGAAGGTGAGGAGCGTTACCGGGGACGCCCTCAGGTAGCAGTGATTCAGGGCCTTGTGAAAGCATGAGACGCATCTTACCATAAGATACACAGCATACACAGGACATGGTGACTAGTCATTCGATAAGGAAATCCTTACTTTATATTGGATATCAAAATCATGTACGATTCGTTATAGGTATGTGTGGAAACAGACAAACAAACAAACAAACGAACAGAAATGGAAAAACAGTGTCAAATTATGCTAAGTTAAGTGAATGAATACGTATTTACGATTTGTGTAAAATAAGAAATATAGAAGATAACTTCTAAAACAAGCTAGAGGTTAACGTCTTCACAGTGACTAAACATAGTATGTAGATTTAGGGGAGTAACAAAGAGTTCAATGAGGAATTGGAATTCAATTATTTTGTGGTTGAGTATGTGACAAATTTGACTCTCTTAATTGTATATTTTGAAGCCCTGAATATTGTATTACAATAGGGTTGTTTGCAAGGACACACACACACGCCTAACTTCTTCCAGTAGTCATTCTCATCAATAACATAAAAGCCCAGACATCCCAACTTTGGACAGCACCGTAGCCAGGTAGACTAATGCTTCTAACTTCTGTTCTCTTTCTGTAATAGGGGAAATATCCAAGAGAGAAAATCCAACATGATACAGACTGCCAAGATGGAGATAACATGACAGCTTGTATTTTACGGTCTCACAGTAAAAAAAAAAACCTGGGACAGGAAATAAGGCCACTTATTTATATATTATACAATGTTTTATATACATATATTATATATATATATATATATCATACAAAAGATTTAACCCAATAGTTATGGGTAATAAGGCATTCGTATTCTTGAAATATTACCTAGAATATCATTGTTTTAGCCCAGCAAAAAAACAGAAGGTTGTTCATTTTCATTCCTGACGCTGACGGGAGAGTATGAGTCACCCGACAGAAGGGATTTTTTTTCCCCCCACATAGTTACAGGCTTCCCTATTTCCATTTCCAGTCTTCCTTAGTTTGAGGTTACCTGCTGTCTTTTCTGACTGTCTCGCCATTTGTGAGTTTTGTCAAAATAATGGGGCTTTAATATGCTTAGTAACACTCTTTCTTTCTTCGAGCCCATTGCCTCCTCCAACTCATTTACACTCTTGATGTCTTCTCCTTGCTCCTCTTTTGTTTGTCCCTCTCTCTTTCCCTTCTCCAACACTCAGCTGTGCCTCCCACTTTCCCCACCGTTTTCCGTGCATGTGAACATCTACGTAGGCCGCCATATTTATGAGTCCTTGCAAGAGGGGCGGCAGCGCAGCTGGAGTAACGACATTACCAGACGGGATCTCTGAGCTCATTCCGCCCCCCCCCCCCCCCCCCCCCCCCCCCCCCCCCCCCCCCCCCCACTCCTCCTCTCCTCCCTGCCCCGCCCCTCCCCCCGCGCCCGCCCT